>ML792721.1:350492-370518 GCA_009831015.1 Picea engelmannii | reverse complement strand
CCATATTTACTTCTTATCAACCATGACAAAACAATAATGAGTCATATTTACATCAAACACTATTGGGTCCATTACCCAAACCTTTTTGCTATGGGTCTTTCTTCAAGGGTTGACATCAATGACAACCAACCTTAATCAACAATGCGTAGGGACATAAATGATTTACAAAAGAAGAAAATAACAAAATATAAACTACAAGGGATGATGTTTTCAACAGAAGCTAAGTTGGAGGCAATAATGGATACTAATATGGATGGTTTAAAAAGGGAGATCAGGGAAGGATTGAAAAATTTCCTAATAGAGAGGACACATGAAAGTGATAATGTATCCCATGAAATTCATGATGAGGACACAAGGAGGATGGATCAAGAATGGAGAAAATCTAACCTTGGGTTGAAGACCAACCACTTTCCTAAGATCGATGTGAGGAATTTTGATGGAAAGGGCCCAATCACATGGATACTTTAGATGGAGAAATTATTTGATCTACATAATGTGCCACATACACAAAAGGTACGAATTGCTTCTTTATATTTAGAACCCAATCAATTTGTGTGGTATTGATGGCTTTGTTCTCGCAAATAACTTGTCACTTGGACAATTTTCATGGAAGAAATGATAGCACACTATGTGGATACAAGGAGCAATACCTTCTTTAGACAATTGATAAATCTCAAGTAAAAGGGTTCAGTTACAGAGCACATTGAGAACTTCCAAAGATTGAATATAAAGGTAACATATATTCCAGATGAGAATTTGATTGATGTATTCATAGGAACTTTAAGGGATAACATTCAAAATGAGGTTTTCCTTTGGGAACCCAAATCATTGGAGAATGCATTTAGGGTGGCAAGAAATGTTGAAAGTAAAAATATGGCTATGGCTACTAGAAGGACCACTCCTAACATCTATCTGGAGAATAATGTTTCTTCTTCTAAAACACCCCAACCTACAAGGTTGACACCTCAACAATTGGAGGAAAGAAAAACAAAAGGTTTATGCTTTAATTGTGACAAGTATAGTAAGGGACATAAGTCTGGTGAGAAGAAATTATTCTACATAGATTGTGAAGAGGAAGAAGAACAAGAACTAGAACAATAACCATCTCAAGATCAAAATGTAGAAGTTATTTCTTTTGAAGAGTTGACTCCCATGATATCATGTGATGTATTGGCTGGAATTAGCACTCCTCAAACCCTCAAGATCGAAGGATGTATCAAAATGAAAAAGGTAATAGTCTTAATTGATTATGGTAGTACTCATAATTTAATTCACTATGAATTAGCCAAATCTCTCAATTTCTTTGTATATCCAACACCAAAGTTTCAAGTAATGATTGAATATGGATGAACTATCAATTTCTCAGGAAAATGTAATAAGATCGATATTACTATGGGGGAATATGTAATGAATAGTCCAATTATTTCTATACCCATGGGCGGTGCTGATGTCATACTAGGAATCCAATGGTCACAATCATTAGGAATAGTGGCTTTTAATTTTCAAGAACTTTTTATGAAATTTTCATTGGAAGGAAAAAAAATTGAGTTAAGAGGTATCAAAGGGAAACTCGGTAAGGTGATAAGTTCTAATGGCATGAAAATATTGTTAGAAAAACAGGACCGCGGAGCAATAAAATAAAACAAATGCAGAAACAAAACATAGAAGACACACAATACAAGAGAGACACAGATTTACGTGGTTCACCTAGTGTGGGCTACGTCCACCAGAGAAATTGCCAAGTCCTTCCTTTATTATTATCCAGCAAATGAAGGGATACAACCTACAGCAAAACCCACTGTAATTTCCTCTTCTTTCTCTCACAGTCTCCTCTCTCAGAATACAATATTCACCATCATCCATAGCCGCAATACATTTCCCTCATAAAAGAGGGTTGCCTTTCTAGGGCAAAAAACCCTAACATAATCTCTACCGTTAGATCTGCGACCTTATAACGAACGGTCCAGATTTACAATGAAATTACAATATACTTTTACAAGGCAATTTTTGCTTCAGGGGCTTCACCCCCGAACCCTCGCTGGGGGCCTGCTTGCCCCTAGACCCCCTAGCCGGGGGGATGCCCCCCCCGGACCCCGCAGAGGGGGTACCCCCCCTCTGCACTCCCCCGTGTGGAAGAGTGTACATACTTATGGGGTGTAAATACTTCATGGGGTATAAACACGGCTGAAAGCAAGGACCTCAATGATCAGGCTCCACAACCAACAAATATTATTGAAAAAGGGGCATCAAGGTGTAATTTCACAACTATGCTCACTAGATGTTCAAACATCTAAGCCATCGTTTCCCCTAGATCTCCAAGGGATCATTGATAAGCATTCCAAAGTATTTGAATATATTCCCAAAGGTCTTCCACCCACTCGAAATCATGATCATGATATTCACCTAATTCCTGGGAGTGTTCCTTATAACATCAGGACGTACATATACCCTTATTCCCATAAGAGTGAAATTGAGCGTATGGTTGAAGAAATGTTAGAGGCTGACATTATTAGACCTAGCCAAAGTTCTTACTCTGTACCAGTGGTAATGGTACTCAAGAAACATGGCTCATGGTGTATGTGTCCAGATTATAGAGAGATCAACAAGATCACTATTAAAAATAAGTTTCTCATTCTCGTCATTGATGAATTTCTAGATGAACTACATGGATCAATCTATTTCACAAATTTGGATCTTCTTTCATGGTATCATCAGATTAGAATGAAGGAAGAAGATATCCCAAAAATAGCATTCCGAACTCATGAAGGCCGTTATGAATTTTTGGTCATGCCTTTTGGCCTTACAAATGCACCTTCCACATTCCAAGGGTTGATGAATTCAATTTTCAAGTCCTTCCTTCGAAAATTTGTGTTAGTATTTTTTGATGATATACTAATCTATAACAAGTCTAGGGAGGATCATGTGCAACATGTTGACAAGGTGGTACAACTACTAAATGAGCAACAACTATATTCCAAACCGTCCAAATGTTTCTTTGGGGTGAAGGAGGTAGAGTATTTGGGTCATATTGTATCTCATTAAAGTGTCAAGGTAGACCCTAACAAGATTAAGGCCATGATGGACTGGTCGATTCCCAAAACATTGAAGAATCTTAGAGGATTTTTGGGTTTGACAGGTTTCTACCGCAAGTTTGTTCAGAACTATGGGAGAATAGAATCAGCTTTAATGACACTAACTAAGAAGGATACACTTTCATGGAATCCAGAAGAAACTAAAGATTTTGAACAACTTAAAGAGGTTATGCGTAAAGCTCATGTCTTGACCACACCATACTTCACAAAAACCTTTATTGTGGAATGTGATGCCTTGGGAAATGGCATTGGTTCTGTCCTAATGCAAGAAGAAAGGCCTCTGGCTTTTGAAAGTCGGTCACTCAAGGGAAAGGACTTACACAAACCCATTTATGAGAAGGAAATGATGGCAATACTACATGCATTGAAGAAATGGCTCCCTTACCTAATAGGTAGGCACTTCAAGGTCAAAAAATATCATGATAGCCTTAAATACTTCTTGGAACAAAGACTATCTTCATAAGAACAACAAAAATGGGTGACCAAGATATTGGGTTATGATTTTGAAATCATCTATAAAAAAGGAAAGAAAAATGTTGTGGCAGATGCACTCTCAACAAAGGATGAAGATGTTGAGGCCTTTCTCTGTGCTATCTCAATCATCCAACCTGATTGGATAATAGAAGCAAGGGATGAATGGAAGAATGATGAAAATGCGTGGACTCTCATTCAAAGGTTGCAATAGGATTCCAGTGCATCAGATACATTTACATGGTAAAATGATTCACTATGGTACAAAGATCACTTATATTTATGTAAGAAATCCCAACTCAAACAAAATGTACTATTGGAATTGCACACCTCTCCGGGGGGTAGGAGGGCACTCGGGATTTTTGAAAACCTACCATAGGGTCAAGAAGGAGGTTTTTTGGGATTTCCTTAAAAATTATGTTCAAAGGTTTATAGAAGAATGTTTGGTTTACCAACAGAATAAGGTGGAAACATCTAAGATCCCAGGCCTTTTACAACCATTATCCATCCCAAATCAGTGATGGGAGGAGGTTTCCATGGATTTCATCATAGGGTTACCGAAGTATGAAGGAAAGAGTGTCATCATGGTGATTGTTGATAGACTGACCAAGTACGAACACTTTTGTGCACTCTCTCATCCCTTCAAATCCAGTGCAGTTGCCACCACATTCATAGAGATAGTTCAAAAACTACATGGAATCCCAAAGATTATTGTAAGTGACAGAGATCCTATCTTCACTAGACATTTTTGGACATAATTATTTTCTTGTTTGGGTACTCAAATATCTCATAGCTCATCCTATCATCCTCAATTTGATGGACAAAACGATATAGTGAACAAATGTCTAGAAGTCTACCTTCGTTTCTTTGTCTTTGATAAATAAACACAATGGTTCAAATGGTTACCCTTGGCAGAATGGTGGTATAACACTTCCTTTCATACTGCAAAAAAAATGACACCATTTATGGCACTCTATGGATACCAACATCCTTCCATCACTTATTCTCTAAAAGAAAAATCTAAGGCTCAAGCGGTGGAATATCACATCGAGCATCAACAACAAGTTCTCCAAATCTTAAAGGACAACTTGACCATGGCACAGGATTGCATGAAACAACAAGAAGCTAAACATCATAGTGAAATAAGTTTTGAATTAGGGGATTGAGTGTTTTTAAGACTACAACCATACAAACATATGTCCCTCAAGCAAGCCAAGAAGGATAATAAATTATCACCAAAGTACTATGGCCCTTATAAGGTGTTGCAAAAGATTGGTACTACGGCATAAAAATTGGAGTTTCCTACATCCTCACAAATACACCCAGTTTTCCATGTTTCATGATTAAATAAGGTTATAGGTGACAAGATCCCAGTTCAAACTATATTTACAGAACTTGACGAGGAAGGAAAAATCATATTGGATCCTGAAGCCATCACTGACATAAGAATTCCCCAGTCGAGGAATAGATCCATTCCATAGTATCTCACTAAGTGGAGGAAACTAATTGGTGAATATTCCACTTGGGAAGATGTGTCTTTTATATAGAATCATCCAAAATTACTCAAGCATTGCGGAAAACACTTGTCTCAAGAGGAGGGGCATGTTAAGCCCTAAATAGTGGAACATTACCCCTTAATTGGGGAATATTACATTGATAATGTTATTTCATTTATGTCGGATTAGGTCTATTAGTTGTAATTGTACATCCTAGTCTCCTATATATACCAAGGAGACATTTTCATTTGGAATAATCTTGTATTTGAACATTTATGTGGTGTATAAGGAGGTTTCCCCCTCGAAGAGGCTTATTATCTGAAATTATATCTTTTTCAAGGCGTTGAGTACTTATTCTGAGGTTTTTCTATGCTATACTGATATTTGGTTCTTAACAACACCTCTATCGCTTCAATTTCTTTGCTTTCATATATGACTCTGAGGGCTTCCTGAGCTAACTGTTCTATAGTATCGACCTGCTCTTCCATACTCATTGCTTTAAATCTGGTCATATTTGGGTTAGGTTTCCTCTGCAACACCTCCTCCCAGTCATGAGCACATTATGTAAAGATTTCGTCTTCGAACTTATCATGTGTGTATGGCCAGTAGGAAGAGAATTGTGATGCATGCTGAAGTACCAGGCCTCTAGGGTCATGTTTATGAAATCGACCTGTGGGGAATCTGTATTCTAGCTGGATCAAACCCTCTTGTTTATCTTGCGTAGTATCCTTCACCATGTAAAACCCCATATGGAAACCATAGGATATGAACGCTCGCTTCTTTTCCTTAACCAAAGTGGAATTATAGCCTTGCAGGATGGTTTGGTAAAACATTTCTGCACTCATCACCCCATTTCATCTTATCTCTGTAATTCACATTTTCTTTCCTCTGATATCTTCTTGGAATCTGATTCAGATTTTGATCTTCTGATCTAGACTGCAGAGACACTTTCTTCTCAACACTCTTCCATGATTATATACTCTTCAAATGGTGTGAGTGTGACACAACTGTGTCCCTTCATTTCGACCATCGCGCCTCTTTGATTAATCAATCTTAATTATTGTTTATTTATTTTACCGTGAAGGTTTTCATAAATTGATCATAGTCATGGATCAATTTAATCCTTTATACTCGATCCCAAATCTCTATTATATTCACAACTTCCAAATTCCATGGAGACATTTCTTTCAAACCATCACATATGACCGTGCGTTACAGAACCACAAGTCTTACCAACTATAGTTACATATTATAATTTCCTTTTAAAATTCTTATAGCATATGACCATCGACAGTGACCTCATGTTAGGCGAGACAAGCGCTTGAGCGTTTATCGATTTCAATGGTCATGATTCGATCTTCTGATGAGATGGAAAACTGACGTAATTTTTTCCCTACGGGTCTTTGTGACTTCCAACATTTCAAATCTCCCGAATACGATATCACCGATCTGATAGGACGGTTAATGTTTTTGTGGAGACAGATCAACGGTCAACTTTAAACTTTACACTCATCCTTTCACTGCTAAATCCGACGGCTACAAATTAATCAAGCATTGAGATGGATGGCCACCATTTACTCCGGGTATCCGTACTCCGGAGATATCAAATCTCAAACTCCTTCTTTCCTCCATATGTTATTCTTCTGTAGCTGAAAAAAAACTGATGTGTGTCCCTCTTTTGATCAATGGTTGATATCCTTTCGCATCTCTGGGATTCAGAATTCTCAGGCCTCAAATTTCGTTGTAGTATGATCAACAATTGAGAATACTCCCTAAAAGATCTTTTAGATCGGACGACTTATGTCCATTTTGGGATTTCATCGTTCGAGACTTTCAATTCTCAAACTCTCGTTTTCTCCTAGAGCATTTCACCCAGATTCCATGATCCTACGATGCGTGTCCTCTTTAATCCAACAGATATCCTCCACTTCGGGACTCCAGCCTTCGGCAATATCAAATCTTTCTCCTCCACATTTTCCCGGAGTAGTTTCACCCATAGTTCACGATCCCTGCCACGTGTACTCCTCGTTCACTTCGAGACTTCGACCCTTTGATACTTCGAAAGTCTTTTCATTTGTTGGTGGTGAAACTCCCAAAGTAAAACTCTAGGAGTGACGTAACTACTTATATCACTTGATGATGTGTCACTAGTCGAGTAGCTTCCACGTGTCACTTAGATTTGTGATTTTCACGTACCTGAAATGCTTAATCAACTTGGCACTTGTCATCTTCTGATTATGCCACGTGTCCTTGCTGACATAGACTATTGACGTAGTATGTCACAGTTTCTTGTTGACGTCAACATAGAGCTCCCGATGTCATACATGTTCATCTCCTTGATCTAATGGTCAGGATAATATTTGAAGGGTATCTTATATTGACGACCTGAGATCTGTCTGTGATTCAACGGTCCATCTTTCATCAGGACTTCACGTTTCACAATTTCACGTATCAGGAGTTTGCGTGTGAGTCTCCCTGACTCTCCCAACCTATGAAATCTCGATAGGGGCCTAGCGCTTACTAGATCCATTCCTTAACTTCCATCGATATGACCTCCAACCAAACATTGGGGTTTACCTCCGAGCGCGTCAGGATTTTGCGTATCGGGAACTCCCGATTTCAACTATCTCAGATGAAAGATCCTGATTTCCCTACGATCCGAATGCCCAGATCCCTTTCTCAAGAATTCACATTTCATGACTTCATCTTTACTTATCCTATCCTTCCACTTGAAAATGATCCAACGACTTGACAAGAACTCGGGTTTGATTCGACGGCTGAACGGGTATCGGATATTCGAACTCACAACCTCTTTACCTCGCTTATCCCTACCATATATTTTTCAGCTGTGCATCAATGGTCTTGAATTGTTCTACGTTAAACTGGTCATTACTTGGATCAACCGTAGTCGTATATCTTTGAAGTTGTGTGATCTGACGATCTGGACGAATTGTGGGTTTGTAACTAGTGAGTGGTTTAATTCTGCTTTCGCTCCCCGCAATTCTTTCCTGTCGTTGATGGCTTACAGATTCGATGGTCATGGTCTTTCAATGGTCCTCAAGCCCATGGTCACTCACATGACTGATGCGCGTTATATTATATTATCAACACGGTCAACCTCTTGATCAGACGACTGCTGAGATTACGCTTTTCCTTCCGAGTTTTGATCTCTGCGTTTGCCAACCCTCCTGAGCTTTTATCATAGGAACATTGTTGATCTCTGCTCACTATTTGACATCTTCTACTAATTGATATACTTGTTGACATCAATGAAAATCTCATATGTGGTAATTCATCATTAACAAAAAATCATTAGATCGACTTTGGACATCAATGACAACACATGAATGACAATCTATCCAACAATCTCCCCCTTTGTCATTGAGGGCAACCTACTAACTTCATATACAAAAAATCCCCCTGTGATGATGCTTTCCTCTTATGAAGTTTTACTTTTATGAAGTTTCTCTCCCCTTTGACATCAATGGAAAAGTGTTTCTTCTTCTATGATCTTTCAGTATAATTACTTCTCTGACCACTGGTAACTCCTCCTACAATCAACCTTTTTCTGTCCACTGAATGACTCCTTCTGTTGTTGATTGCTATCTCCCCCTGAATAGGTTCCAACTGATGCATTATTTTCTTGAGATATTTAGGTAGGGATAAGGATTACTCTCAATTTTTTCTTGAGATAATCAAATACATCTTTGTTTAAGGGTTTTTTCTCCTATGGTAAAGCTCTATATGTTACATACCATACTGAACTTGGTTAACTCTCCCTACAGACATTTTCTGTCTGTCATAGATGAATGACTCCCCCTGTCAATATGGTTTCTCTCTGCTTCTAACTACTCTCCACCTTTGTTTTTGAAAGGGTAGCTTTTCCTGAAAGGGTTTCTTCCCTTGTTGATTTACTAACTTCTTATCTCATTTGATTGGGATTTTTGTGTTTCAAATGAGTAGTCTTCTTGATACAAATTTTTGTAGTGATCGAGTCTTTTCAAGACTTAATCTAATGACTTTATTATTTAATACTTCCCCTAAATTTTTACTGACTGTTCTCCCCCTTTGTTTCTAAAAGGGTATCTTTTTCTGCCAGGGTTTCTCCTCTTGTTATTTCTGCAGGATGTCATGTACCTCATTTTGTACATTAGAATGTTTTTTCTGCGGATGCCATTGTCTTACTGGAACACTGCACAATTGTAGCTCATCTTATTCAAACAACTTTTGGATCTGCCCATTGATTCTCATTGGTCTCTAACCAAGATGCTTCTTTTATGTACATTGATTTAAAGTTGTCCAAGACAACTTTATACTATGCTTGTCACATGAATGCAATTCTTTTTGTAGCAAATAACTTTACTCCTGTTCACTTGTTCAGTCTTTGCTATCCACTTCTGTGAGTATCCTGATTTCTTGAACTTTGTTTTCTAATTTTCTATTACTGCAACTTCTTTTTTCTTCCATGTTTCATTTACTCCTTTTGTTGTCTTGTATGACACATTTCTCTTTGACTGTTTTCTTGAGTTCCAATAGTTATAGACTTTGTGGCCATATCTCCCACAACTATATTATCTCATAGTGTAATAACATGTAGCAATATGTCCAACATGATTGCAGTTCCAACACCTTATACTGTTGTTGAACCTACCGACTTGTTTTCTTCCATGATGCCTACAATCCAAGGCTTTATGATCATATTCATTACAAGAAAAATAGTAACTGTTAAAGACACTCTCATACCTTCTTTGATTAATCCATGAAGGTGTCTCTCTTCTGAACTTGCTTTGAGGTAAATGAATAGCTTCTGGATGTCTTCCATGATCTGATCTTCTAAATTTTGTAGTGTTTCTTTTATTTCTTGAACGTGAAGAACCCGAGTCATACTTGCTTTCACTTTTTTCAAATGAAGGAGTTGTGTCAGACCTGTCTTCATCCTTCGCAAATGAAGGACTTGTGTCAAAGTTGTTTTCACCTTTTACAAATGAAGGACCTGCATCATATTTCTTAGGAGTATTGATTTCTTCCTTATTGTATCCAAGTACATAATTTTCATTTGGTGATCTATGAATATCCAAGATCTCAACCAGGGTCATGGAGTTGTTCAAGAACTTGATTTGGGTATCTGATTTCTCAACCTTCTTTCTAAGATTCATAAATTCTTCTTCCATCTCATGACAAGATTCTTCCTTTTTGTCCAACTGGTCCCTTACTACCTCTTCTCTCCTTTTGGCTTCTTCAAGTTGGACTTTAATATTGACATAGCTTTCCCTTAGTTCTTTTAGATCTACAAGGTTTTTGCTTGAGACATAATCTTCCTTCTTTTCTTCTTTTGCTTGAATGATTTCATTTTTTAGTTTCTTGATTTTCTCTTCCTTTTCTTTGTTAGTTCAACAACTTTTGTTTTCAATTTTTTGATCTCTTCTTCTTTGTTTTCTAACTGAATCTTTTGCTCAGATATGATTTCTTTATTGTCTTTGAGCTTTTCTTTTATTTCCAGTATATGATTTTGATTGCTAAGCTCATCATCTTCCTTCTCCTTTTCTTTTACTTGACTAATTTCTTTCTTCAGCTTCTCATTCTCCTCTTCTTTCTCTTCTAACTGATTTTCCTGCTCATATATTATCTTTTCACTGTCCTTGAGCATTTTCTATATTTCCAAGACATGCTTTCGAATCTTTTCAAGAAATTCTTGAGTGTAGTCATGAAGATAGCTATAGTTTGATTCATTATGGTGATAGAGGTATTCAGAGAGAATCCAATCAACCTTTTGTTTGGCCTTTGATAGTTCTTCTTCTTCTTCTTCCATGGGATAAATGATAACATAACATTCTGTTATTGTCTCTGACTCTTCTTCTTTACTTGCAGAGGAGGATTCAATATCACTTCTATTGCAATCGAAATATTGTGGATATTCCTTACCTTTATTGATTGTTGAGTCTTCATCTTCATCCTTGATAGTAATGTCTTCTATGTATTCATTTTTGATTTGATACATATTTTCTAACTTTATCCATAAGTCCTTGGAAGATGTGCATAGTCCTATGTTTGTCTTGACTGTATCTGATAATCCATTGAGAAGAATATTCAATGCCACTTCATTGTTCTTTATTGCTCTTCTTTGGACTATAATATTTGATAGATTATTTGATGTAGTTAAGTCCCAGGGATTTCTTACTACTAATTACAAACTTCATATCCTTTTGAATTCAGATACTATTTCATATTTTCTCTCCATGAGGAATAGTATGTTCCATCGAATAGAGGAGCTTCAATTGCGGAGAGAACCATCTGTCCACCCATTTCTTCAGGATCTACCTTCTAGTGTTTAAACTGTGTTTGAAGGAACCTCCCTCTGATACCAATTGAAGAACACACCGCCCATACTAAGAGGGGGGGAGTGAATTAGTGTGTGGACTATTCTAACTTTTTCTTCTTTCAATTTACCATTTAAAACATAATTGAACAGATTAATAACAATCAAATCATAATCACAATGGACAGAGAGACACCATATGTTTGTATAATATTTTGTATAATTGATATGAACATAGTAATATGAATATATGTGAAAGAGGATTTTATTTTATCACCAACTAAATGTTTCAGCACCAATTGAAGTAAGGAGCACCAACTCCTCGGAGAGCACCAACTCTCAGCCAAGACTCAGCTTGGCGCAAGACCCAGCTTGATGATAGAACCCAGTCTATCCAACTAGAGTTTATTCAACTCCAATATTAGTGATCCATTATAGAATCAACTCTATATTATGATCAGAGGTATACCATAAAACACTCATCACCACATTTCATCTTCTCTCTACAATTCATATTTTCTTTCCTCTGATATCTTCTTGAATTTGCTTCAGCTTTTGATCTTCAGATGTGGATTGTAGAGACACTTTCTTCTCAACACTCTTCCATGATTATATACTCTTCAAATGGTGTGAGTGTGATAAAACTGTGTCCCTTCATTTAAACCATCGCACCTCTTCGATTAATCAATCTTAATTACTGTTTATTTATTTTACCGTGAAGGTTTTTCATAAATTGATCACAGTCATGGATCAATTTAATTATTTATACTCGATCCTGAATCTCTATTATATTAACAGAGGCCAAATTCTGTGGAGGCACTTCCTTCAAACCATCACATATGACCGTGCGTTATAGAACCACGAGTTTTACCAAATATAGCGACATATTATAATTTCCTTTTAAAACTCTTATATCATATGACCATCGGCGGTGACCTCAAGTTAGGAGAGATGAACGCTTGAATGTTTATCGATTTCAATGGTCACGATTCGATCTTCTGATGAGATGGATGAATAACGAAATTTTGGCACTTTTCCCTTCAGGTCTTTGTGACTTCCAACATTTCAAATCTCCCAAATACGATATCGTTGATCTGATTGGACGGTTAACATTTTTGCGGAGACAGATCAATGATCAGATTTAAACCTTACACTCATCCTTTCACTGCTAAATCTGATGGCTATGACTTAATCAAGCATTGAGATGTATGGCCACCATTTACTCCGATTCTCCGGACTCTGGATATCAAATCTCAAACTCCTTCTTTCCTCCGTACATTATTCTTCCATAGCTGACAAATGGCTGACGTGTGTCCCTCTTTTGATCAACGGTTGAGATCCTTTCACGTCTCTGGGCTTCGGAATTATCAGGCCTCAAATTTCACTGTAGCATGATCAAAAGTTGAGAATACTCCTGAAGCGATATTTTAGATCGGACGACTTATGTCCGTTTCGGGATTTCGACGTTCAAGACTTTCAATTCTCAAACTCTCGTTTTATCCTAGAGAATTTCACATAGAGTCAACGATCCAACGACGCATGTACTCTTTAATCCAACGGATATCCTCTGGTCTTGGACTTCGGCCTTCGACAATCATAAAATTTTCTCCTTTGCATTTTCCCGGAGTAGTTTCGCCCGGAGTTCACGATCCCTGCCACGTGTCCTCCTTATTCACTTCCGGACTTCAGCATTCGTGACTTTGACCCTACGGCCCTTTAGTACTTTGGAACTCTTGTCATTTGTTGGTGGTGAAACTCCCGAAGTAAAACTCCTGGAGTGACGTAATTACGTACGTCACTTGATGATGTGTCACTAGTTGAGTAGCTTCCACATGCCACTCAGATTTGTGATTTTCATGTACCTGAAATGTCGAATCAACTTGACACTTGTCATCTTCTGATTATTCCATGTGTCCTTCTTGACATAGACTGTTGACATGGTCTGTCACAGTTTATTACTAACATCGACGTAGATCTCCCGATTTGACACATGTTTATCTCCTTTATCTAATGGTCATGATAGTATCTGAAGGGTATCTTAGATCAATGACCTGATATTTGTCTGTGATTCAATGGTCCAGATTTCATCACGACTTCACGTTTCATGATTTCGTGTATCTGGACTTTGCGTGTGAGTCTCCTTGACTCTCCTGACCTCCAAAATCCTGACAGGGGCCTAACGCTTGCTAGCTCCATTCCTTAACTTCCATCAATATGACCTCCAGCCAAACCCTGGGGTTTACCTCTGAGCGCGATGTGATTTTGCGTATAGGGAACTCCCAATTTCAACTATCTCAGATCAACGGTACTAATTTCCCTGCGATCTAATGACCCAGATCCCTTTCTTGCGAATTTTCATTTCGCGACTTCGTCTTTTATTATCCTATCCTTCCACTTGAAAATGATCCTATGGCTTGAAAAGAACTCGGGTTTGATCCAACAGCTAAATGGGTATCAGAGATTCAAACTCACAACTTCTTTACCTCACTTATCCCTACCGTAGATTTTACGGTTTCACATCAACGGTCTTGAATTGTTCTACATTAAACTGGTTGTTAATTGGATCAACTGCAGTCGTAGATATTTGAAGCTGTGTGATATGACGATCTGGGTGGATTGTAGGTTTGTAACTAGTGAGTGGTTTAATTCTGTTTTCATTCCCCGCAATTCTTTCCTGCTGTTGATGGCTTGCAAATCCGACAGTCACGGTCTTTCAATGGTCCTCAAGCCCATGGTCACTCACATGACCGATGCATGTTATATTAGATGATCAACGTGGTCAACCTTTGATCAGATGGCTGCTGAGGCTTCTCACTCTAATTAGACGAATGTTGAGCTTACATCTAATATAATCATCTAATATAACCCTACTGAGATCATCTTCTCACGTTATATTAGTAGAAGATGTCGGATGACTGCTGAGCTTATGCTTTTCCTTCCAAGTTTTTATCTTTGTGTTTTATAACCCTCCTAAGCTTTTATCATAGGAACATTGTTGATCTCTACTCACTGTTTGACATCTTCTGCTAAATGATATACTTGTTGACATCAATGACAATATCATCTGTGGTAATTCATCATTAACAATAGATCATCACATCAATTGTTGACACCAATGAAAACACATGAATGACAATCTGTCCAACAAACGCCATGTGAAAAGATGGCCCTTCTCCATCCTTTGGTGTCTGGGCCTACAATATGTTGGTGCTCAATTGTTTAGAGATTATTTCTCCCCAGTTGAAGCTACTACCGAATATGGCCATGATGTATGCTAGGGCCATCCATGCCTCTGAAAACTTAGTGCAATCTCTCTCCCCATATAATCAACATATTAGAGCCATCAAATAGATGTATGGATCCCTCAGATTTGTTTTCCTGTACCAGTCGCTGCTCCATTTTGTAAATTTTGTGTCTTCCCTCCACCAGGAGGCCATCAATTGGCTGGCGTCATGGAACTCATAGAATTTCACTATGAAATTCATATTTAACCGCTCCTTCGGGTCCCTGAGCTTATAATATTTCTAGACTTCTGTTGGGAGAAAAACATCGACACATCCACCATTATCATCATTGATCAGGCACTTCATTGTGTCTGTATGATCGATTATCCACCCCAGGGTCTTAATATATTGAAAGACTGAGGTTCGACAGGCTACCATATGCAGGCATGACTGTTGGATGTTTGGAAAAACATGATCATCGAGCGTCCTTACTTCTGGGTCATTGTGGGGGATAAATACTGGGTAATCTTCCTAGTTAATCATGTTGAACAAATATCCCCACTACGGGAGCATTATATTTGACCTAGTGCTCACCTCTGTTTTGCCAAATGAAAGGGGCTGGTAAAATGCCTTCTTAGTTTATTTTTTTATGAACGAATCAGCTTTAGTATCAAATTTCAACTGCCTCACAGCGCCGGGAGAATATCCTTCATCGACCTCTACTTCCTTCAACTTTGGTGCCCTTGGAAAGCATCGGGTCGTTGGCTTCCTTGGAGGCATTTTCCTACAGGGAGAGAAGAGTTAGACATCATCTTTCAGAGAGGATACTGATATATAAATAAATTGCGCCCGTCGAAATGATAAAATCAATACATACCTCTTCTTCGCACTAGTTTAACTTGGTTTTGAAATTATGTGAATCGAGTGCAACTCTTGAGACACTCTTTTCGCTTCTTCAATTGCTCTGGAAAAGAGAAACTTTGGTAGAGAATGTTGGGGTTCAAAATTGTCTTAGTAATTTAAACCCAGAGAATACTTACCTTGTCACATTAGTTCTTCAATTCGGGGTGTAAGTGCAGTTTTACAAAATCTGTTACCAAGATCTGCATTATGCTCGAGATTAAATGCAGTCACAGGTTGGCGGCGCAAGAGAGGGCTACATTATGGTTCATTGACGATTTAAAATTCCCGTTATTCGGTTGGTGCATGGGGTAGCAATGTATGTGGAGTGAAACATTAATTGACCTATTAAATGACATAATCCAATCTTATTTTGTGCTAAAAAATGACCCATCATTCCGCTAATTTAAATGGGTGGATCGGGAGTCAGTTCTTTTCTTAGACAATGTTTGTTGACATCTCTTGGAAAAAACTCTGATGTCGATCCATCTTGTCATACAATGTTGATGTGGAAATGCTAACCTGGAAGTGAAACTAGGACATGGGGAAACCTAAGGTGACTCGGGATGAAACTACGTCGTATGAAATGCCTACGTGACAAAGACACGTGGCGTTTGAAATTGGCTCCTTTGTTTAAGAGTTTATTCATAATTGAGGATTTTCATTAGATAAGTTCTTTAACAAATAGGTCCTACCCTATCGATGACGAAAAAAGTATCAAGGATCGACGATCGGTGAGATGTTGAAAAAAGTGTTCCCATATTACCCCCCTCAAAACTTGTTGATGCCAAAGATGCATCGGTGATCGGTGCTCAACAATGTATCAAAACGAAAACTTTCACAATTTAAATCTTTGGGATTTACCGAATCCTAACAATGCATCAGTAATCGATGATTGGAGGTTCATTATGGCCCATGTTAGTGTCTTACCCTTTCATACTTCACCGACATTGATGGGATACCAAAAACTTCCTGAAACTTCTTTATGAACAGTCAATGCAGATCTCCATTTTTTTTCCTGATGCTAATGATAGATTGATGATCGACGATGATTGTTACTACGTGGTTATTTTTTCTTCTTGAATTTTTCTGATGCCGAAAATATGTGTGTGGGTCACAAATTTAGTTGTGAATTCTTAGTTAGAAAGCCAAGTTCTTTTTAGAGAAAAAATGTTTCAATTTGACAGGTCCAAATAAATCCAAACATGATCAATGATGAGACATGGAAACAAAACTTAATGATCCCTACACAACAGACTCAATTCAGAAAGAAAAAAAACAAGACAAGTGGTACCCAAAAGAGAAAAAATTTCTAAAAGCTTTTAGGGTGTATTGAGTGCTCAACACATTGTATTGATTATTATTGATGATTTTACGGATGATATACAAGTTTTTGGGTTTTTTTCTAAGATTGATCCCTTCTCTAGTTATTATTAGATAGCTTTATTGTTCTAATACTGAGATAAAATCACATTCCATAGTCATCATCGCCACCACCAATTATGAATTGTTCCATTTAGTGCTAGTTTGTCATTATATTACTACCTTTTAGACTTCAATGAACAATTTTTTAGTAAGTATATCTATAAGTTTTTCCTATGTCTCTTTAATGATATACTCACATATAATAGAACATTCTCAATAAATCTAAAGCTTTTGGATTTTTAACTTTAGAAAATAAACGATTTATGAAAAATAATATAATTTTGAATTGAAAAGACTCACGTAATATCATTTCCATATTATCTTTGTACAAGGTATTCATTTTAATCTTGTAAAAATTCAATCCACTTAGGTGTCTAGGACCCTTAATGAACTTTATGAGTTTTTGATATATAAGGCTTCCACTATATATTTCTCTTTTATTTCTCATCCACTAACCAATTCAACAAATAAGGTTTCATTCCTGGTTGGTTCATGCACAAAAATCTTGTGATAACCTAATTGAATCCCTTACTTCGACCCCATTGCTTTCTACCCCAAATTTCATTTGACCCTTCATTGTAGAGTTTGATTTTGATGGGTTTGGACTTGTTCTAGTAATATCACAATATGATAGACCCATTGATTTTTAAAGTAGGAAGTTAATGACAAATAATGACACATGTCCACATACAATACATAGATGTGCATACCTCATGTTGTGGCCAAGTGGAGAAAATTCATCATTGGTAATAAGTTGTTTATTAAAATTGACTAGATTAGTTTGAAGGACCTACTAATGAAAGATAACATAACAAATGAGAAAAATAAAAGGATTAACCACTTTTAGGACTATGAAACACCTTCAAGTCCTTCTCAATCAACCAAGCTACAAGGGTACAAGAGTTCCTTGAAGGATCCTACTATAGTGCATTGTAGATAAAAATAAGTGCCAAACTTGGACTATCATGAATGGTGTCGTCCTCTTAAATAATTCCATATATTTACAACATGGTTTTCTTGTTATACGAAAGACTTATCAACATCAATATGCATCTCTCTCTATCAATCACATGGGTTTTCCCAAAACTTACAAGAATGTCTCCCCCAACCTTTACTACTAGGAAATGAGTATGATATTGAGCAGCTTGTGGTAAAATGTGATACTTGCCAATGCAACAAGGTGTTAATCCTTCATTATCCTAGTATTATTTAGCCTAACTTTATCCCAAATCATAAGCAAGGAAAGGTTTCTATGCAATTCATCACAAGTTTATCACTCTCAAAAGATAAGGATGTTATCGCTGTGTTTGTCAATCATTTAACAAATATGACCATTTCATACATTTGATCAATGAAATTATAACTTATGATATTGTTGATATATTATTCAAGCATGTCTATACTCTCCATGGACTCCCTCCTCACATCATCAATGATAGCAATGTTTCCAATAGGGTACCCTTGATTTGGTAGGGAGTGCCCAAGGGAAAGGAAACAATCGACATGAAAAATCACCATAAGATCATGGAGAAGTTTGAGGCAGAACAATGTAATGGAAAGAATTAGGGACAACACCTAAAAATGCACTAAATTAGGTGCAATTTGATGATGATAGGCACAATTTTCGCCCCATTTATCACCCCAAAATGATTACATTTTTTTTCCAATAGTTGGCGCTAAATATGGCGCTAATGGTGCCCAATTTAGCACTGACTATTCAAACAAAACGAAAAAATAAAAATAAAATATTGTGTCATGAATAAAACTAACCACATACAATGTAAATATGGCTTGGTAACTTTGAATAACATTTAGACTTTTGAAGCTGGAAGGAAGAATTACTTCAATCAACGAATAATTGATGTTTCCAATGATACACTAGACTCGAGAAATGAGTTGTTACCTTCTCCTGGTTGGGATGCTCAATGTGTGCTTTAGTTGCACTAGCCTCTACCCTAGCCTATGCTTATGCTCTTGCTCTTGCTCCTATCTTAACACATGGAGCTAAAGGTCCCCCACCCCCACCAAAAAAAATCACCCAAAGTATGTTCTATCCATCCTTCCCAAAACCTAATCCTATATGTTTGACAAGTATATTTTCACACACACTGATTTAGCAAAAGGACTACCCTATGATACATGTTAAAAACAAAGAAATACTACATTAATTTTGTCCCTTGAGGGGATGCTTCTTTAATCCAACCTAGTTCTCCATAACATGCTTCGTTGGATGCATATCCACATCTGCCTATGACCCTACAATGTTCTCTCTTGAATATAATTTTGGGACATCTTGTATGGATAGTGATGCTCCAAGGCTTCTTTCTTAACCCGAGAAGAGTAGGATTGCATAGGAAATGTTGGAAGCTAAAGGTGAGAAACAATCCCATAAACTAAAGAGTGTAGACAATCCAATATTTTTGTCCATTCCTCGTACCTCCCCTATGAAGATGCATGAATTCAAACAATTCCCTCTCCCTTTCCTGGTATGTCAATAGTTGAAGGGAATTATCAATTTCTTGTTGGTCTTAGAGTTGTTTCTCCACCATGAATTCATACTCCTAGTCATCTTACCATCTCGACCACCTCCTAAAAGAGTTTGAGAATTTATATTGTGCCTCTAATATATGGTGTTCACATCCCCTTATTCCCCTCTATACATATGAAAATTCACACATAAAATAACATCCAGACCCACTATAGTTGTTGGCCATGGTTAAGACATCTACACAGATTGACACACATAAAACTTGTGTAAACTAGATTTCTTCCTGAACCAAATCCCCGTGAAAATGGCCTATCAACCAAAGACTACTACCTTTCTTAGAAACTTGGTTCTCTAGAGATAAGAAGGATATCAAAGATATCAACCCAAAATTCCACAATAGAGAAATAAAACCACTTTCAAAGTCTCTCCTCATTACCCTACCCTTAATAATACCAAGTGCATGCATGGCTAAATCAAAGGGCACGTGCCTTTGTAAAAGTATTAACTTTCACTTCTCATTCATTTGCTTTGAATGATGATTATATTTTCAATGCATTGCCATGATTTTGATGGAGTATTTTCATGGGAGGGGAGGGGGTGGTTGGTTAAACCCA
>ML792721.1:319135-331663 GCA_009831015.1 Picea engelmannii | reverse complement strand
TCCTATTTTTTAGGGAAGGTGGAGGATCTCATGGATGGTTGAAATATTTCCTCCTTAAAATCCTTGAGAGATATTTCCTCCCCAAAATCCTTAAGATATATTTTCTCCCTAAATATCTTAGAGATCCCTTTCATAGTGGATCTGATGAGAGATTCTCTCCATTGTGGTTAAGTCTCCAAATCTTATATAATGAGGGATTTCCATGGAGGAGGGGGAAGGGAGATTGAGAATTATACCAAAATTATGATCTCATGAGTGGTATGTCATTTGGAGCATTAGCATTCTGCGTGTGGACTGTTTAAGCAAGGGTTTGGACAAGGGGAACTTGATGAAGCTGCTGCACACACATCTATGGTTGTAAGTTTTCTTCATTGTTGTTCTCATTAATATAATATGATTGGCCTGTTTCTTTCAATTATGTGTTTGATCTCACATGAATTTGCCTCTAATAGATAGATCTATTTCAAACTAATCTCAGTAGAGTAGGAAGTTGGTTGTATCTTTGTTTGTCTACAGGGCTTCTCGAGGAGTTCAAGATTGGAGCTCAACTCGGACTATGCAGGGACAAACACTGGTAAAAGGTACTTCTTTTCTCCTTCCTCCTCACACATTAGTTTATATAGATCTAAAAGGAAGTCATTGTCCATGATAAGCATCTTTTGTCTTAAGAGTTAATATTCTAGCTCTCAAGAGGAGATCTACCTGTTTGCAGGGAGATTTTCCTACAACAGAAATTGGCGACTCCACTGGGGATCGAATCAAAACTTTCAGTTTTGGTTTTCCTCAAAGACCTTGTCTTACCCTTTGTTCTTTTTAGACCTTGTTCACCCCATATGTTTGATTTCATATGCTGATTGACTCCTTACCCCATCAAATTCATCTTGATTGCCAAAGTTTGACTTAAATTTTAGGTTTTTTGGACAATTTTGTGAGCTGTGGAAGCCTGGCGCTCCCTTACCTTGTTATCATAGCACTGGCACTCCCCCTTGGTCTTAGACAGAGAATTATAATGCTTTGTTTCCCCTTACACCAAAGCGTCAGCCTCTCTTTGCAAAAAATCCTTTCCAGAATTATCTTTTCTGAAGACTAGTCTCTGTTTTTTCACTTGCTGAGCTTCTTTGTGATTCAATGCTTCTTCCTATTGACCTTTGACATCCTTCCTTCTGAGGAATAAGCACTTTTCTATTCATATTTTGTGGCCTTCTTCCTTATTTTGAGTTTTTCTGCTATTGAGAACTTGCAATCAATCCACTTCTTTCTTCTCTCTTATCCGACTGAGCGGGAACTCTGGTGAAGGGAATCATAAATCTGTGAATCATCTTATTAGGTTCTTTGAAATCATCTTTCTTAAGAATCTTTCTTTTGTTTGAGATTTATTGATTCTCTTTGTTATCTTTTGTTTTCTTTTTGCTTCTTGTTTCAATCATAGCAAGAGGGTGTGTTGTTTGTGCGAAATATGCTTATGCTTGTCTGAATCTCCTTGATCTAAAAGGATAGTTGGCAGGAGAAGTTTTTTCATTGAATTAATCATCATTCACATACAAATGACAAAGATACATCTTAGTGATTGGTTTTCATATTAGAAGGCATTTCTGAAATGTTTCAGCACTACATTGAATTTGATTGAGAACAAATTGATTGAGGACATTCCATATTAGTGTTTGATAGTGAAAACGACTCTTTGTCTTTCCCTTAAATAGGCGTTCATTGAAAAGAAACGATTGCTTATCATATTTTATGCATGTTTTTGGGAATTGAGTCATCATTCCACCAGTTTCACTTTCATACACCCTTTGAGTAAAGAACAACTATAAAATGAACGCTAATTAAAAACTTTCTAGAACATTTTTGGTTTTAGGATCTTCCACCAACAATAGACTAGGGTTAGCACTTTGGATTAGGCTGTGAGTACAACTCTCCAAATTTTTGAAAACAAACATTAGCATCCTGAGCTAGGGAGAGTCAAATCTAATTGTCATATTGGTCTTTTGGGATCCCCCTCTCACACAGGGGTTACACACGAGGTCGCATTCGAGCGAATTACAGAGATTGTCCCTCTGTGGTTCAACTATTTGTAGTGGTCGGATCGTATATTGGGGGTCACTTGAAGGTATACCCATGATTATGTGTGGGAGCCTCTTGGGTTGATTTCAGACTTGTTATCCTGCCCATACATTTCGGATTGGACTGTAGACTGTACCCGCCCAGGGACTCATTGTGAATTGGTGTCTTTAGTTTCCATAATATTTAGGTACTTACACAAGGTGACAGTGAAGGGAAGTCTCACTATACCTAGAATAGACATTGGTCAAACTCACTCGGGATCCTTGGAGGGTAAATCCACAATTACTGTGTGGAAGCTTGCACCAAGGTGAAAGTCTGTTAAGCAGGTCTCCATTGTAACTATTGCACCATACCCTAGCCCCTTCTCGACTTAATTACACGACATTGGATTTCATCACCAACTAGTACGATCATTGAGAGAAGTTTTGTCTGCTTGGTTGATTCCTAGATTTTATTAGCGCCTGCTATTTCTTTTTGTTAGTTGTCCCTAGATTTTCAGTGTGTTCTGTTATTCTCCACAATTGAGCCTGTAGATGATAAAGGTATTTGATTATCACATAGGATGAAAGGGCTTCCTCCGGAAGGCTATCAACCCTTACCTCCTAACTCTCCAGAAGACAACTACCGTAGAGAGGTAGAAAATCAATCCGACGTTGGAAATGTTATTGCTCCTCCGTTAGATAAATTAGAAGGCGCTTTGGTTACGGTTGAAAATCCCACTACCTCTGTGTCGGTAACCCCTCTCGAACCAATTTTGGTTCATTTAGACTCCCTTGGGAACATCATAGATGAAGAGGTCCCACAATTACCAGAGAGGACTTTTACCAAAACATATATGGGATCCACAGAACCAATCTTTGGTGATGAGTATAGGACTCTTGTTCATCCTAGCACCACAGTAGATACCAATCCCACACCTACTCATTCTGCATGGAGTATTTCATCGGGACGTGATCTCTATGAAAATTTCGAATCCTTTCATCCTCATGATCCTCCTAGTGAAATAGGACCATCCGATCAAACAATGAATCACCTAGTCGATCAGGTTATTGACCCTACTGTTACACCAACACAAGTCCATCCTAATGCTGGACTCATCACCTTTACTCATTTCCAAGGAACTTCAATCCCTACCCCCATTTCTACAATATTTTACTCTACAACTCCACATGTTCCACACGATCCTACTGGGACATCTTCTCACCCGAGAATGCAGACCCCTGCCGGCCAAACACAATCAGCTGGAGGAAAACCACCATCTAACGAACCTTTCCCTCCTGGAGGACTACCTTTCCATGGAGGGCCTACCCCTCCTGGGGGACAACCCCCTTTTCATGCTCCTCCTGGAGGGAAACCTTCATTTTCCAGTCATACCCCAGTCGTTAATCCACCGCTGGCAGGGGAGAAACCTTCGTTTGCTGGAAACCCCTCACAATCCTGGGGAGTATCTTCAGGAGGCACTTTCATTCAACCCCACATTGGGGGGCACTCATCTCATAATCCACTATGAGGGGTATCAAATCCTGTTCCTTCCGGAACATCTTACGGACAATCTTATCCGGGGGGCATCCCAAACACCACCTGGAGTTCTCCGGGACCACAGTCTTATCCTCCTCATGGGTATAATGTGTATCCACCTCTGGGATCTACTCCTTACCATCCTCAAGGGAATTTTTTTTATCTTCCTCATGGGAAAGAAAAACACCTAGCCTATAATTCTCAAAACCCACCGAGTTATGCAAATGTCTCTCATCCATCATCGAATCCTGCTTATCCTGGCCAGCAACAACCATATGTAGGAGGACCTATTGGTTACAACTATCAACCTAACCCAGTTTATGGTCCTACTGGTGTTCCTATGCCGCACCAGTATCATCCACAAATTAACTGATAGCTACCTTTCCTTGCGACTCTGGATCTCCCAGACTTGTCTCGGTTAACTAATGATCCTATTTTTCATTCACCGGTTTAGCCAGTCATTCTAGCTAAACTTCCTTCTAATATTCAAAAATTTGACAGAAAACTTGGCGAAGATCCAAACAACCATGTGACAAATTTCTATTTTTGGTGTTCATCAAACTCCCTCATGGATGATTCTATCCCTTTGCGTCTTTTCCAGCGAACACTTACAGGTTCGATAGCAAAGTGGTATATTGAACTACCACGTGCTTCTTTTCATGATTTCAATTCCCTTGCCATGTCTTTCCTCACGCACTTTCAACTGCCTATTCGCTACAAGACGGGTACTGAACTCTTGACCTCCCTTCGTCAAACTAACTCCATGCATATCTCTGACCATATTCATGGGTGGAGGCGATGACGAAGGATGATCAAGGAAATCATTCCTGACATATTATTTGCGGAATGGTTTACTAAATCACTTTTACCCCCGATCGCTCACGATGTCGCTATGGGTGGAGCAGTCACAGAGGAATAAGCCATTTCTTGGGCTCAATATTTAGATTTGGTTTATTCCCAATATGGTACTTTTTATGATTTGCTTCCAAATGCTACTCGAGCTAATACTGATCCATCTAAACCGTCATCCTCATCTCATGCGGATGGTGTTATCGGTTCCATCAAAACTCAATCTGATTCCCAATTTCTCACACTCTCCTCTACCTCCCCCCTAACTCATATCTCTAAGGTGAATGCAGTTCAATCTGCTCCTTCACAACAATCCGGAGGTAAGAAGAAAACAAATAATAAATCAAAAAATAACAATGAACAACTAAAAAATCAAACTCAAACACCTGCTACTGAAAAGAAAACACAATGGAAATTGAAATTCCCGTGTATTATTTGTGGTGACAATCACTACACTTGAGATTGTCCACTTCGCAATGAAGTGGCCAAAATTTTCCAAGGAAAGTCACAACCCACTGTGCTTACTCATCCTTTTCCACAGTAGCAATCCATGGTTTCTCAAACCCCCTCTCCTGGGGGTAGTTCAAGCCATCCTAATGATGAGGCCTCGTCGAGTGCACATTTTTATATGTTTAATGGGATTAATTTGACCACTCTCTCTCAGACATACGACACACCAAATAACCCTGAAAAAGGAAAAGACATTAATGGTACTGGTACTTTATCGGATCCATCACTGTCCTCTGTTAGTCTTCCATTGGTTAATCCTTCGTCTGGACCACTTCAAATTGAGAAATCCACGTTCAACTCTATCTTATGCCCTCCTAAGAGCATTATCCGCAAAGCTACCTTTAATCCTAGTTCACGTGCCGCCCATAACTACAACATTGTTGAAGATTTGGCTCAAGCACCGTGTGCTATGTCTGGGTTAGAAGTTCTACAACACCGCCCTAGTCAACGTAGAATTCTCTTGGCCACTATTGGCATTGTTGATCCTGATTCATCCAACCAGATCATGTTCAACCTGGATAATTATGTGTCTCATCTCTCCCAACAAATTGCTTTTCAAGTTGATGTTGTTGTTCACAGTCAACAAATCCACCGAACTATTTTGGATGAGGGAGCCTCAACTTGTGTCATGTCTTTAGCATGTTGGAAAGGTTTAAAATCACCAGCACTCAAAAAATCCCCAACGATGTTACGTACCTTCGATGGGCGAGGTTTTCATCCCCATGGGCTTTTACAGTCCCTGCCCATCCAATTGGGTGGAAAAAATGTTACTGTTGATGTCGAGGTGGTCGATGCTCCCCTCGATTACAACTTGTTACTTGAAATAAGTTGGTTTTATTCTATGACTGGCGTTGCCTCGTCGGTATTTCGATGTGTACAATTTCCTCATCAGGACAAAATTGTCAATGTTGATCAGTTGGATTTCTGTATGACCGATGCTCGCGCTCCCACTACCAACAATATTCCTTTCTTGGGAGACCACACGATCACATATGAAAGCATTGGTGTTGGATTACTGAAAGATTCTAGCCTCATGGGTACCTTCCCTACACCACTTCCACCGACTACACATCATATTGCCACCGTCGATATGATTTCGACCGCGTCTTATCAATCTTTGGAATCATCTGACTCTTGGATTGTACCTTTCCCGTTGGAATTCAATGCACTAGGTGACATCGTGCCACTTAGTCCAGCTGAACCATCATATGTTTCTATCCAATCCACTTCTCCCTCATCAGATGACCAACATCTATTGGCACCCGACAGTTCCTCTATGCAATCCTGGTTGAGTTCCTTGTCATCTACGATCGACTGCATTTCCCCAATTTTTCCTTTTGATGAATCTATTACAGAAATGTTGTGCATTGACGAGCTACCTTGGGATGATAATCATCATCGATCCTCTTTTCTTCCCCCTCGTGAAGAAATTTGCGAAGATATACACTCTATCTCCCCTCTTGATGTCAATTTTCTATCGTCTCCCATGCCTTCGACTTCCGATGATTTGGATTCGGTAGTTGACATGGTGATTTCTTCGATAGGGATATTGGAACTTGATCTCCTTACCCCTGTCATGACCCTTGACATGTGTTCCTTCCATAGTTATTATCTTCCCTACAATGAATATCTCTTGGAAGCCATGACCGAGTTTTGTCCCTTGACATGGTATCCTTCGAGAGCGTTATTCTCTTGGAAGCCATGATCAAGAAGAAACCACGAGCATAATTTCTCTTCTATGTGGCAAGCTCATTAAAAAATGAAACAGATGCCACAAACATAGTTTCTCTTCTCTGTGGCAAGCTCGTTAAAAAATGAAACAAAGGCGACGAGCATAGTTTTTCCTCTCTGTAGCAAGCTCGTTAAAAAATGAAACAAATGCTTTGAGCATAGTTTTCCTCTCTATAGCAAGCTCGTTAAAAAATGAAACAACAATTTGGGGATCGAACCCGGAACCCTGAGCATAGTTCTTTTCCTATGTCAAGCTCGTTAAAAAATGAAATAGTCACCTCTCTTGAACCTTCTTTTCATCCACCCTTTTCTTTTTTCTCACCTAGTAGAGAACTTGGTGACAACCTCAAAGTGGGGGAATGAATTGAAGCTTGGAGGGCATGTCTCCAGCCTTTGATGATCATTTTGGAGTTAAGCCACTAGATTTAAAGATGTGGGCATACCGAGCTTAGTCTTTGTTCTTTCTCGTGCTTGTAGATACATGAGAATGCATCCAGGTAAACTTTTATCACTTTTTCGGACGTGTATGGACATACGAAAAAGGACCCCCCTAGAGTCGTCTTTAAGCTCTTTTTAGACTCTCTAAACATGAAAAGATTGTTGAGTGATCTTGCTTCCTTTCCCACTTGTTAAAAGGTTTGAAAGGGCGTCTTTCAAGTGATAATTTATCTCTTTTTCAGCCTCGCGAGACTAACATTACGAAAAAGGACAACATTGGAGTCATCTTTAAGTTATTTTCAGACTCTCTAAACATGAAAAGATTTCCGAGAGACCTTGTTTTGTTCACGCTCGTTAAAGAATTTGAAGAAAATGTCTATTGAGCGATAGTTTATCTCTTTTTCGGTCTCGTCAGACTACTTTACGAAAAAGGAACTGAGAGAGTTCTCTTTTAAGTGTTTTTCCAAACTCTATAATCATGAAAAACCTTCGAGTTTTCTGTCTTTGGACTCGTTAAACAAACATCGACAAGCCCATATGGGATCGAACCCTTACTTCTTCCAGTTCGTTAAACAAAGGAAGAGGAACTTACCGAAGGTGAGTTATATCGAGCATGTGTTACCCTCCTTGAGCTCGTTAAATTAAAAAGAGGTACTCGTCTATCTAGATGGGGGGGAAAATTGAAAGAAGTAAGCCAAGCGGTTTTTTAGAACATTACCAGTAACTCTTAGAGTCACCCTTGAACACAACACTTTGTCTTTGCGCACATCTTAATCCATTGAACCTCTGCAATGAACCAATCCTCTGAGTTTTTCTTACTTTTTTGGGTCACCCGACGAAAGTCACAGTATCCATTGCGTCATCGTGTTTTGGTCCATGTCATGTTTCTGCTGTTGTGCCTCAGTGTTTAAGGGAAGTATCTACCTCGAGAGTCAACCATCACAAATATCTTGTTTCAGTACCCGTGTCAGTCCATGATCATTTGATCTACCAATTACATGAAATTTGCACACCTAGGTACCTCGCCCTAAGTGTTGTAAAGTGTCGTATAAGTGTCGCATACACCTTGACACCATGGAATAACCTATGTCACAATCCCTAGTCGATGTGGAGGAGGGATATATTACATGAATTCAAAGAAATACTAAGTACACATGAATTATTATTAATATTCATGGAAAATAAATTGATTAAGTGAGAGAATCAAGTGCACATGAATTATTATTAATATTCATGAAAAATAAAGTAATTAAGTGTGAGGATCCACCTCACATTTGGTTTCCCATTTTTTAGGGAAGGTGGAGGATCTCATGGATGGTTGAAATATTTCCTCCTTAAAATCCTTGAGAGATATTTCCTCCCCAAAATCCTTAAGAGATATTTTCTCCCTAAATATCTTAGAGATCCCTTTCTTAGTGGATCTGATGAGAGATTCTCTCCATGGTGGTTAAGTCTCCAAATCTTATATAATGAGGGATTTCCATGGAGGAGGGGGAAGGGAGATTGATAATTATACCAAACTTATGATATCATGAGTGGTATGTCATTTGGAGCATCAACATTCTACGTGTGGACTGTTTAAGAAAGGGTTTGGACAAGGGGAACTTGATGAAGTTGTTGCATGCACATCTATGGTTGTAAGTTTTCTTCATTGTTGTTCTCATTAATATAATATGACTGGCCTGTTTCTTTCAATTCTGTGTTTGATCTCACATGAATTTGTCTCTAATAGATATATGTATTTCAAACTAATCTTAGTAGAGGAGGATGCTGGTTGTATCTTTGTTTGTCTACAGGGCTTATCGAGGAGTTCAATATTGGAGCTCAACTCGGACTGTGTAGGGACAAACACCGGTAAAAGGTACTTCTTTTCTCCTTCCTCCTCACACATTAGTTTATATATATCTAAAAGGAGGTCAGTGTCCATGATAAACATCTTCTATCTTAAGAGTTAAGAGTCTATCTCTCAAGAGGAGATCTACCTATCCGCAGGGAGATTTTCCTACAACAACCTTATGAGAAGCACTCCTTGTGGGGATAGCTTCTATCCACTTGGTAAAATAATATGTGGCAGTCAGGATCCATCTGTGCTGACCGCTTGATGTGGGATGAATTTCCCCAATGAAGTCTAGGTCCCATTGTTGGAAGGGCCCTGAAGCAACCACATGCTTCAGAGGCAGGGACTCCAGCTGTTGCTTCCCAACAAATTTTTGACTTTTAATACAAGCTCTAATTTTCACATAGACATCATTGAACAGAGTAGGCAAAAAATACCCAGCCTTGATAATTTTTTACATCGTGGTTCTCTAGAAGTAATTTCCCCCACATAGGCTATCATGAAAATCAAACATAATCTTTTGGGCCTCTAGTGGGTTTAAACATCTCAAAAGAATTCATAGAGGGTCTTTCCAATACAAAACCTGCTCAATAAGGCAATATTTAATTGATTTGAGCTTAAGATCTCTTGCCTTGCTTTTTCCCATACCATCTAGAGGTCGCAAATCCTTTAGAAAAAATATAATGTATTTGTACCAGGTGCACTCTATGAATCGGGGGTTGTATTGAGGGATTTTATCAGACAGTTTATCTTGCTAATTTTCTGAGAAAGTATTGATGAAGTTGAGCTTGAAATATTTACAATTAGATTCAGCCAACAACTTGGCTAAACCTTGGCCTTTAACAAGTTTGGTGGGTTTTATTTACAAATCAAATTCAAGGATTCTAGAAATCCACTTGCTCCTCTTCCCATCTATGTTAGACTGGATGATTATTTCCTTCACAACAGTTGAAGGAACATATCCAATGATATTCGAATGCAGAAAATAGACTCTGAAATGTTTGAGGGCTTTCACCAAGGCTTATGCCTTCTTTTCCATGATGTTATATCTGACTTTTGCATCTCTTAGTGCTCTGCTGAAAAAAGAAATAGGTTGCTCCAACCCTGCATCATTCTTTTGTAGTAAAAAAATGACCACTGTATAAAATGAAGCAAAGGAAAAAATAAAAAAATCCTTGGAATAATCAGAACTGATTAGCACAGGTGCTTCAGTCAGTGCCTTCTTGATTTGGATGAAGGATTTTGTGGACTCAGCAGTCCATTTTACTTCATTCCCCTTTCTGAGCATGGTTGTGATATGCTTCATCAATTCAACAAAATTTGAAACAAACCTTCTCAGAAAATTGATTTTTCCTAGGAAGGACTGAACTTCTTTCTTGGATCTAGGAAGTGATAGGGCTTGAATAGATTCTACCCTTCTTGAATCAATCCTCACCCCCTCAACTGATACAATGTGTCCTAATAATTTTCCTTCCTGCATGGAAAATAATGACTTTTTGAGATTTAGGGAGAGAACAAACCTTCTACATTTTGAGAAGACCTTTCTTAGATGTTGACAATGTTCTTTATCAAATTTGGAGAAGACTGTTATGTCATCCAGATAGATGACCACAAATTTATTTCTTTCTCCAATGAAGGTGATGTCCATGGCTCGTTGGAAGGTTTCTCTTACGTTCATCAATCCAAAGGGCATTTTGGCATACATGAACATGCCCCAATGAGTGGTGAAGGCTGTCTTTTCTCTGTCTTCAGGCAGGACAAAGATCTGATTGTAGCTATAAAATCCATCAATCATGGAGATCCTGGATATGCCTGTCACCCTCTGCAATATGTGTTCCATCTTTGGAAAAGGGTAATTTTCCTTATTAGAACTTCTGTTCAGGTTCCTAAAATCAACACAGAGTCTGATTTCTCCGTTCTTTTTCCTTACTGTAACCAAGTTGGCGACCCATTCAGAATATCTCAAAGGGATAGTGATTTGGGTGTCCAACAACTTCTTTACCTCACTTTCCATAATATGCAATAGCATAGGATTTGTTTGTCTTAATTTCTACCTAAATGGTTTGGCCTCCTCTTTCAATGGGATCTTATGCTCAATGATTGTTTTGTCATATGTTCTAAGGTATTCGTAGGTCCAGGTGAACACATCAGAAAATTATTTTAATAGCTCAACATACTCGGCTCTCCGCTCCCTTGATAGGATACTTGACAACTTGACAAACTTTGGATCCTCCTCTGTACCAATATTGCACTCAGCTACACCGACATCCTCAGTTGAGCCTTTAAAATTTACTGCCACATCGTTCCCGTCGAACAATATTTCTAAAGAAAATAGTCACTTTGGAATGTGCTTGCTAGGCAGCTGAATAATATAGCGATTAGAAATTTTATTTAGAAATACATCAGTGTGAGGGTCACCTTCAGAATCATGATCTTGATCAATGTGTAATGCAGAGAAATCATGAACAGACTCAAGAAATTTTCTGATTTCAAGATCATCCTTGAACACCCTCCAATTCTTGATATTGTCAGGTACAGAGGGTCTATATCTTACCTCAACATTATAACTAAGCTTAGGTGGAAGTGGGATTCTGAAATGGCTTTCTGAGACAACCAAAGAATCAGCCATAGTATTCTCCTCTCTTGGAATAAATGAAATGTTGAAAGCTAAGAAGAAATTTTCAATTAGGTCCCACACCTCATTCCTGTAAGTCTTGAGCCTAGGGTTCTTGGCTTGATAAAACATTTTGACCTGATGAACAACTAGTTCAACATCTCCAAGTACTACTAGCTCTTCAATCCCCATGTATTTCATAGCTCTTAAACCCAAAACAAGAGCCTCATACTCTTCCATGTTGTTGGTAACTTAAAATTCTAGTTTATAGGACAAAGGTATAGTTTCTTGACAAGGTGACACAAAAACCACTCTGTCACCAACCCCTTCCCTAGAAGAGGCTCCATCAAAGAACATATTCCACACAGAAGTAGTTGGAGGAGAATCTTCATGAAAAGTAACAGACTGCTTTTTGATTTCAAGGGGAGGCTCGGGAGTATCAATGAGTTGTAACAAACTAGAACCCAAATTAGTGTCATGTGAAAAGATAAGATGATTGGTGGGGTTTTCTTCATCACTAATAATATATGTCAGCTGAGCTTCCCTGTAAACTCTTATATGCTTCCCCCAAAACACAGGAATAGTGGTATATGTGAGGTCCATTTGCAAGGTTTCCCCAAGTAGTTTTATCCAATATCTTGACAAAATCATGCTAAACTTGGGGGGAACATCAACCACTACAATGTCCATAACCACAGTTTTCATGGGCAGCTGAAATAAGGTCACAACTAGTTCTTTGATAACCCCAAGACATTGCACTTTCCTAGAGTCAAAGGAATACATGTCATGGTAATTTTTTGTGATTTCCAACCCCAGTTCTTCCATGACTGTTATCCACATTTTTGGTTATCAAGATGATGACATGATAATGACATGGTGATAGAAGATCTAACTCTTCTTTAAGATCATTTTCATGAAGAAAGTTACACTTATCAGCTTCTCAAAATTACACTTTTGAAGATAGTAC
>ML792721.1:289199-312438 GCA_009831015.1 Picea engelmannii | reverse complement strand
AGTAAGTACATCATCCTTCTTCTCTTGTCCATTCAATACTTTAGAACTAGGGAAAGAGTAGTATTCTGTCACAGTTTGTTCCAGATCCAGGTGGATCTGAGGAGATTGGTCTGTGTCTGCACTCACGAATTTATCCTTGAACAAGGTCACAACTAGTTCTTTGATAACCCCAAGACATTGCACTTTCCTAGAGTCAAAGGAATACATGTCATGGTAATTTTTTGTGATTTCCAACCCCAGTTCTTCCATGACAATTTTGGGCATGAGATTATGGGATGCCCCTAAATCCATCAGACAATTATTCAACACCTTATCATGTACTATATTTAGTGATGTATAGAAGGGAGGGGATGAATCATCTATGTCTTCTATTAGAGGTCCTAAGATAACTGTTGTATTTTCATCTTGCAAATTGATTGAGTCTATGGGATGAATTGTGGGTTCAAGCATTAGCAGCTTAGAGAGGCTCTTTTTGAAATCTTCATGCTTGACCAGCTCTGAAAAGGGTACATGGATCCTAATCTTTTGAACTTCATGCTCAAAATTAAAAGGGGATGTAGGCTTTAGGATTTCTTTCACTTCTGGGACATGATTTATGGCCACTTGATAGGGGGTTTGAACTTTCTTACCTTTGTTTCCATTTGCTACATGTTCAACAGGTTTCTTTTCTCTGGTGGGCTAATTAGGAACATCAGGATTTACCTATTTCTTCTTAGACCTGCGGTTATACCTGTTTGGGATGTTTCTATCCCTTTCCCCTTTTCTCATCTCATTCAATTGACTGTCCATGAGAGTATCTTCATATGCATCTTGATTCAAAGGAGGAAAAGATGAGGCGTCTCCAAGACAGTGGATTTCGGGATCAAGATCTTCACCCTCTCTTTCGTCGTCAACAACAAGATTATTTTGTAGAGGGGTATGGATTATCTTATCATCTCTATCTCTATTCCTATAGTCTCTATGTATAATATGAGGAGTATTGTTAGGCCTCCTATAGTTTCCTTTGTTATCAACATTTTGGGGATTCCTGTAATTATTCTTTCCTTCTAATTCGATCTTTTCCATTCTAGCAGAAAGTGATTTTAGTAGATTGGTATTTTCATCTGTTTGATGGGGGGAAACAAAGGAACTAGAAGTCAGGGTTTCAAACCTACCTTTTCCCTTATCTCTGTCATCTTTACCCCTAATTTTGTCAGATTCCAATATATTGGATTCTACTTCAAGGGTTTCATCTTGCATATGAGCCAAAGAGGTAGCTCTTCTTTCTCTCAACAGTAAGCAAAAGTCAGGGTGCAAAGAAATGGCATAAGTCATTTTGGCAAAGATTTATGTGGGCTTAACTTCAACTGTTATCCTTTTCCCCCTTCTCTGAAACAGATTCCCCCTCCTCTCTCTTAAGTGCCCCAAATTCTGTAATATAATAAAGGAGATCTTTTTTATTCCCCCAGTTCCTTAACAATGCATCATCTAGAGCAGCAATCTCATCAATAGATCCATGAGGAAAGTCCTTAAACCATTCCCTGGCATCTTCATCGAGGTTCTGTACAAAAACTCTCATGCACACATCTTCATTCTTGATGGCCTGTATCTCTACGAATCTATAAATGAATGAAAGGTTCTCTTCTGTCATTGCGTCTCCCTCCCCTATGAACCGGGGCATATAATTAGGGTATTTTGTGGTTGGGAGAGCATTCATAGGTTGAGGTAAGAACGGAGGGGTGTATCTAGAAGCTAATATCTCAACCATCTTGTTCCTAGGAGGATTAACACCTTCCATTTGGAAGTGAACTAGAGGAGAACCAAGAGGAGATGGAGTTCGGATAGGGGATATTGGAGGCGTGCTTCTAGGAAGAAAGGGAAACAACTGAGGATATGGATAAAAGGCCTCAGGGCTTGAGGGAACAAAGGTTTCCCTCCCTGTAAAAGAAGCAACTTTGACAGGAGGAGGAGTGGTGAAATTGGGAGAGGGGCAATCAATAGGAAAAATCCCAAAATTTAAACTTCTAGAAGCTCCAGCAGATGGTGTAATAGGAAAATGAGAAACAAATATTGGAGTTTCTATAGGAGAGTAATGAAAGTTACCAGAATCACCTCATTCAGCAATAGAAGTACCCTCCTGAAGGGTCTTTTGTCTTATGATAATTTTCTCTAGATTAGCTTCAGGTGTCACTAAAGGCAGTTGTGGAGTAGCCCTCATGTGTCTGCCTCTAGAAGCCACAATTGAAACTGTGGAGTTTTAACAGTGGATTTGCCGGGTGCACAGTTGCAATATTCAACATTTTGAGTTTTGATGCACCTTCATAACCAATAATCTTTGTCGTTCAATCCCAGGAAAAATCCTCAATTCGTCCCCGAAAAAGGCACCAGAAATGTTAGCACTAGAAGTCACCTTTGGATTGCAGCAGAGGTAAGCCCAATACCCATCAGTTTGTATTTCACACTGAATAAATTAAAGGAGACCAAATGGGCACAGACTCAAGAAAATATCACTTTAACTCAGAAATCCAAACCAGGCAATGCATGAGCAAGTGAGGTCTTGATTTTAACTTCAGTCAGTAAGTTGTAGTAAAGGGTGAGTAGGGGGAAGAATTGGTGAGGAAATTTAGAGGTCTGCTATGGGCATCGGGTCTTTCAACAACCTAAGGAGGAAAATATTTGAATACAATATCTTCTTGAACCCAAAAATTCAGGAAACTGAAAACGTCATAACAACCTTGCAATCAAACATACATTGCAATATAGTCACAAAAACTCAACTGGATCACCCATGCCCGAGTCTTCAATATCAGAAGAAAAAGAGATGATAATAAAGTTGACTTTCATTAAACAAGAAGTCTCAAATGGAAACACATAACCAGAGAACCAAAGGCTCCATTAAAACTCTACAATATGAGATCTTAGCTCAACCATCGACCATAACAAAATATCAAAACTAACTATTTATACTTAGAACTACTAGCTCCCACTAGGAGCATTCTTTGGTCAGTGCATTTAAGGCTTAGTGTATACATTTTCTTCTATCAAGCTACACTTGCATTCTTCTGTCAAACGCAAGATCAAATCAGTATGGGATTTGCAGGAAAATCTGCTAACAGAGGAACTTTGGGTTGACAATATGTCTCCATGGCCAATTATTCCATGTTTTATATTTATGGAATGAAATGAGGTTCCAACCACCCATCTACTTTCATTAACTACTTTCATCAGGATCAGGAAAATTCCTGACACTCCTGAACGTTACAGGCGAGCTCACGACTCCTTCGAGTAAATTCTAGCGCCTTGAGGCCACACGGATCTTTCTCTGTGACCAAATTGGGCACTTCATCCTTTTGCGTGGCTCCACTTTCTTGCCCCATGCGATCCCGGACCATGACCTCGTGCTTATCCATATGAAATCTCAAAATTTTTCATTTCGGGAGTTTTCACTCCCCATGATTTCAAATATCTCGATGCTCGAAAACCCAAAACAACCCATATGGATCAACGCTCATATTTTCCCTGAATCAGATGATCATGATCATCACCTTGAACAAATTTAGCCACCTATAACTCAATTAGGTGCCTACCGTTTTTTGGTCATGCTTTCCATATGCCCCTGGGTTGTGATTGTGGGCCTAATTCCCAGGTGTTTCGGGATTTTGTGTTTCACGAGTTTACATTATATTCGATGTTGAAATATCTGAGTTGCAAAATCATGATCGCTTGGATCGGGTGACACCCATCTTTTTGCATCAGGCGGCCCAGATCATATCATCATTTAAGGACTCGAGGCTTCACGCCTTGCTCGATGCGGAAACCTACGAAACGGGAAATCGTGATTTCGCTTATCTCCTTCCACGTGCTCCCCTAGTTGGACGGCTCAGATCATTTAGCGATTTTGCATGTCGTGAATCCTCATGAATATGTCCTTTGACTACTCCATTCTGTGAGTCAGCGAAATGATAATCTCTCGCCACGTGCCCTTCTGAGATAGACGACCCTAATCATTTCGCGACTTCACGTTTCATGAGTTCTCATGACTCTGCCCTTTGGATTCTCCATTCCGCAAGTCAGCAAAATGATGATCTCTTGCCACGTTCCCTTCCTAGCACCAATGGCTAGGATTGCTCTCATGATTTTAGAACTCTGACGGTATACTTCATGCAACTCTATGATCCTGATCACCTGATGCTTGTCAATCCGATCTGCCTGATGGATCTATGCCATTGAAAGATGATCTTTCTCGCTCACTTGATTTAAGTCCATACCAGCCCTCTCTAAGTGATGCACTTGTGCTTATGGTCATGGTTTATGTGAAAAATTACTTGGATGAGTGACTGAGGGCTCGGGAAAAAAAATGATCAGTGACAAAGGTCAAGAGAGAATTGATCGGTATTAGAGAAAACATGTCAATCAAATGGATGAAGGAAGAAAGAAGAAAAACTACAAGCCGAGAGGAAAAAATTACAATCGGGTCTACAAAAGGAGGAGAGACAGGAAAAAATACAGACTTAGGTAGAAACCACAAACCCTTAAGGTTTTGACAAGTTTACATGATAACAGGATATGCTACAGGTAGAAATTTTATCCACCCTTAGAGGGGTCATTTGAAGCTCTGACGTTTTTGGCAGAGAGATGTACAGGGCTTTCTTTTTTGGTAGAGAGATGTATAGGAAAAATGTCACAGGATATGATCATAAGAGTGAGATATTTCAAGCATCGTCTCTCCTTTAAACCAAATAATTATTATTTTTGGTAGATATGAGACCTCATTGGAAAGAGAGTCTTCCAACTCGTTATGTTTTCTCAACATGTGTGAAATATGAACCTCTGTGAATCTCTATTGCTTCCATGATCCTTTCACATAGTTTTGAGAGTTGAAAGTTCAAGGGTGAGATTGTCTCTGACAACAGTTGTATGACAAGGAAAGAGTCATTAAAAAAAATGATATGTCCAAATTTTAAGGCATGAAGATGGAGTATTTGGAGGACAACAACTTCTGCAATGTCCCTTGTTACAGATTGTAGACCCCGTGTAAATTTAAATTCTAGTCTCCCATCAACATCCCAGATGGCTCCCCAAGTGGATTGTGTTCCTTGGATTAGCCTGAGAAGCCCCAATAAAAAACAAAAATGGTTTTTTCTATCTTGAGATACAGACACTAATGTTTTCTTCTACTAGGATGAGCTTGTAGGGACATTCCTCAAGAGCTCTTGTTTTTCTTAGGGATTCATTGTTTTGAACGACTCCCACATATTTAAGAATTTTAGCCACTTAATTTCTATGGGAGTGAGCTCTAGATCTTTGTTAGGATATTTAGACACTTAGGATTTAGTTAATATATACTTGGTCTAATGTGTCGTTAGGTAAAAGTATGTTTCTTTAGTATGAATTAGTATGCATTTGTAGTTAGGAAATCCAATGGTCACGATATGTTCTCAACATAGAGTGATCTAACAGTTCATACTCTCCTCGATCTTAACGGTCATTGATCCATGGCTTAACACCCGATTGGTCCACGATCTCTATTTAAAGAGCATGGAGGGTCATTTGTCGATGATCGATTGTGAGAAACTCTCTTGTAAAATCTCTCTGTAATCTTTTTCTTTGCATTAATAAACTGCTCCAATTGGTCGTGTTGATTAGGGTTGTGGATGTTTCCCCCTAGAGGTTTTACCAAGTGAAAACATTGGTGTGTTGATATTTGATCTGGTTATGTCAGTGGTTACTGAAGGTGTTCATCCTCTGTTGGAAGACCTGTGTTGTCAAACATGGTATCAAAGCATGTTTGAAGACCCGCTCCTGTTGTAGATCGAGATCGTGAATCCGAGTTTCCTCATCTCCATTTTCTCTCATTTTCATACATTTATGGGCCGAGAGGACCATTCCATTGCATCTAGAGTGCTCGTTTCAGTTAGGAACACTTTTCGTTTCACTCGAAAAGGTTTCCATTTTCCCAAGATACGACCATTACAGTCAGATCCAGAGGTATAAAGATTGAATACGCATTTTTTTTTAAAATTTGCAAAGTATTATTTTGGTTTTATTTCGGTTTGATATTATTTGTTTCCAGGTTGCTACTCTTTTAAATCTTCATATTCTCTTTTCCTTATGCCCTGTGTGATCTTGGAAAATCAGAAACAGATAGGAAAAGGTGCATCTTCCGAGTAAGCTAACCGAGATCTAACCCTTGTTGTCATCGAGAAGCAAAAAAAAAAATCTTGTGTGAAAAGAGTTTTTTCTAGCACGCTCTCCATGGTCGTCTTCCACAACAACAACAAAAACAAAAACAACACCCTCAATCCTCCTTCTAAACATTACAATACATTTTGCTAGACCATTTGGTTAAAAGTTGTCTTATTAAGTAAGAGGTCTTGAGTTCAAGTCTCTCTTTTGTTACTTTTTTTGAAAAAGTTCATGCTAAAATTGTAAAATGTATTTCACTTCAAGTATAAAAGTGAATCACTATAAGTAGCTTTAATATTTTATTTTAGAGTTATTTATTTTGCATGTAGCTTTTCTTTTATAAAGTAACCTCATTGTAAAAGTGATCCCCACTTCTCTTTATAAAATTGGGTCACTTCATAAAGCAACTTACACTATCACGTGGTCATTTGGTTACCGTTTATGCCTTTTTTTTAAAGGGCATAACTCTCACATCTGAAGTCCGTTTTCAACGCTGTTTTTTTTTTAAACTACATAACTTTTTGAGCTCTTTCCATTCAGATCATCAGTTTCAGTTTTTAAATCCATATTATCTACATATTTAATATGGATTCTACAAGTAATCTCTTACTTACCAGCACCAACTACTTCCTATGGAAATCCCATATGGAAGATTTGTTAAAAAGTAAAGGCTTGTATCGGATTACCTTGGGAAAGGAAACAACACCCACTGATGTTGATAAGAAAGCCAAATGGGATAATAGGAATGACGAAGCACGTGGATTAATCAGAATGTCCATCTCTCCTGATTTAAGGTTTCACCTTCAATCAATTGATAAACCCAAAGAAGCTTGGGAAAAGATTGAATCTGTGTTTGGTAAACACAATATTATTCGAGCACAACAGTTAGAAAATCAAGTACTAACTTTAAGTCCAAGTGATTTTTCTTGCATTGAATACTATCTATCTAAGTTTAAAACACTTGGAACTTTATGTGAAGAATGTAAGATAAAGATAGACGAAGATCGTTGCATCTATCTTATTCTTTCTAAGCTAGGCAGTGCATATTCTATGTTTGTATCTACCTTTTATGCCATGGAAGAGGCTCTAGGGGAAGCTTATAAAAAACCTAGTCTTGAATTTTTTTTTGATTCTTTGATTAGAGAGCAAGATAAGCTAGTAAAACTTGGTGTGATCAACACTGCAGGTACGTCCAATAAAGCCTTAGTTCTCCATCAGAAAGATAAACCCAAGAATCCCAAGAGGCAACATCCTCGCCACAACAATAAGCAATATACGGGTCCCAAACCCACCCAGACAACCTTTACTCCTAATGGAGACAAAGGAGAAAAATATAAAAATAAGAAAACTGACAGACAATGCAACTTTTGTGAAAAAATTGGTCATGATGAGTCCAAATGTTTCAAGAAGATGGCAGCTTTAGAAGCAACGATGAAGAAGCACAACATCAGTATTGATTCTACTTCTTCTTCTTCTTCACATGGACATGCACTTTCTGCTTCTGGTTTCTCCTTCAATACACCTTCTACTTCTACTTCTGATAAGTGGCTTATTGATTCTGGAGCATCTTATCATATGGCTAAGGATAGAAACATATTTTGTACTCTAAATGAATGTAACACCAAGAAAATATTTTTTGGTGATGATAGATCTCTTAGTGTTGAAGGATATGGAAAACTTCAAGTAGAAAATGGTCATTTCAATGATGTATTATGTGTTCCAAGTCTTTTTTGTAACCTTCTATCAATATATCAAATCACTCATTCAAGTGACGGTAAAATCGTAGAGTTTTCACCTCACCAAGTCATAATCAAGGATCTAAAAGATCCTAAGCATGTTCTTGCAACTAGAATTGCTGATGATATTACTAGGTTGTACAAGTTTGACAACTTTGGGTCACCATCTTTTTCATTAGTTTTTGTTGCTCATAGCAATGACTTGAGCAAACTTTGGCATGAGCAGTTTGGTCATCTAAACTATCGCTCATTGAAACAACTATGTAATCAACATATGGTGATTGGTCTTCCTCTTGTTTCATGTAGACATGGTGTTTGAGTCGGTTGTGTTCTTGAAAAACTGTTGGACACACCTACCACACTTAGAGGGGGGGTGAATGAGTGTGGGGATCTTTTTACCAAAACTTCCCTCTTTCACAAAACTCGTTAGTTAGCATTCAAAATTTACTCATTACTCATTGTTGTCATTTATAACCAGTTAGATGTGAACACATATCAACAACATATATCATCAAGAAGTCATCACCACAAGGAACACAAAGAACACAAAATGTATGTACAATTTTATTTTTATTACGGACTATAATCCTTGGGGTTTTTCAGCAACAATTGAATAGAGTACAACTCTACAAGAGCACCAGCTCTATAATGAAAGACTCATCTTACATCCTCAGCACCAACTGAGATGAGGCAATAATCCTCAACCGATATCAATCTGCAACAGGTACACGAACTTTCAGTAGTGCAGCCCATGTGTGTACGTGCCCTGGCTCACTACATCTTGTGTATGTACACGGCCAGGGTATACAACAGCCTGTGTATACCTTCTGAGCTATTAGGGTTTATCCTTCATGATTAAATTAGATCCTCTGCAACCAAATTATCATTCTCTTCTCTGTCTCTCATTGTCCAAACTGACCACCAGCCAGTCACAACACATCCAAGCTCTCCAATATCTTAATCATGCTCCACAACCAATCAATATGAATGATAACTCAATCATGTATAACAAAATGGTATACCATAGCAATCATATCACAATTGAATCACAAGAGTACTGCTCACTCCATCAACCAACATAAACCACATCACAACATCCATACCAAGAATGCCCTAAGAATTCACAATACAACAAGTAATACTATCCATCAAGACAATAATGTAACCATACCAGTGTCTCAGTGACAGATCTGAGACCATAGAATGCAGATCTAGAACCTGCTTTAGTCTTCAATAGCTTGTCATCATCTCAACCACAAATCTCCATGATTTATCCACTATATGCTCCATGTACACTAACATTCTTCATATTGTATGCACCCTGTACATAGACAACTTGCGTATACACACCCTATACACAGACAACCCGCGTACGCACCAGAAAATAGGGTTTTTCTATAATTTTGAGATTTTCGTCGTCATGATCTCAAACTTGCCAAAACTTCAATGCACCCATGAGATCCTCCTCATGCTCTCTTTCTCAGAATAGATCTTCAATCATGCTCAAGATATCCACACCAAAGATGCTCTCACAAGAATCTCTCCATCAATACTCCGAAATATATTCTCACAAGAAGCTCTCCATTGATCCACAAAAGGGATATTTTGCAAGAGACCATTTCTATCTTATTTATACTTTCATCCTCTAGGTTACTTAACCCATTTTTAGGCTACTTAACCCATTTCTAGGACACTTAACCTATTTTCCTTATTTTACGGTTAACCACTTTCCATAAATAGAAAGTTCTCCAATACTTTATCATTTAAATATTTCTTCTTGATTTTGTCACCTTACTTTATCATTTCTTGATTTTGTCACTTCTATTTATTATTTAAATAATCCACCTTGAATTTGTCACTTTACTTTATCATCAAATAATGATTTCTTCTTTTCAAGCACTTTGACTTCTTTGACCTTTTGGGGCTTCAAGCCAACATGTGAAGGTCCTCCAATTTCGTAAGGCCATAACTCCCAAACCGTGAGGAGTTATGTGATATTACACATACCACCGGAAATGGCATGACAAGTAATATCCATCTAGGATAGTTTCACCAACAACTTCATTAATCTTCATCTTATTATTCCACATACAAACATGGGTCCTCCAACCATTATTCTAGGATAAATCAATCCACAAAGCATCTTCCCGTGAGGGATTTCACCATAAGGGGATCACTTTGGAGTTCATCCATTTGTGCACTTTATCAACCATGATAAGACAATAACGAGACATCAATACATTTATCCAACAATGCATCATATACCAATGAAACCACATCTATCCATATTCATCATGTATTAATGACAACCCATTGATCCATCTTCATCTATTCATTCTCATCAAGGAAAATACATATTACATTACATAAATCATCAGTCAATCAATCCTTTGGCATCAATCAATCACTTGACATCAATTAATGATATCAATCAATCAAACCATTGGCATCAATGACAACATGATCCAACAATCTCCCTCTTTGGCATTTATGGAAATACCAACATTGATGTCAACACCAGTTACCAATTATTTTTGTCAACATGTAGATAAGACATGCTCTACATCAATAGTCAATGTGACTATCTCTCCCCATCATAAACATCAATAAAATCATTGTGATTAACTCTCCCCCTTTGACATCAATGGCAAAGGGCCATTCTCCTCTTGGGGTCGCTCCCCCTGTCTGAGTGCCTTTGATCTTCCTCTGAATAATCTCTACCTTTTTGAACAAGGGATATCACTTTGATGTAATTCTGAAGATACATCGAACATCCTACCCCTGTGACCATTTCTCCCCTTGAAATTATGATTTTGTGCTCTTTCTTCAAGTATAGGGATCTTTTCTAGGTATGCAATTGATAAATATCTCCTCGTAGCATCATGGGAAGAATAATGACTCCCCCTATGGGTATGTCTCCCCTATCTTGTCAGCAAGATGAACAATGTGCTACCATGTAACAATCCTTGGACCTATTAATGCATCAAACTCATGCCATACCAATCATCATGAAGAAAAAGTTATGTCAACAATGAAATAAAGAATCATGAGCAAAATATCAACCAAGTACATCCTGTACAAAAATGTGTGCTCATCATGCACAACACCAATGTACATCAACATCATGCAACGTGCCAAAATATATCATCCATGGAATGTATCAATCATATGCCTCTACCAATATGCCAACAATGTGCATCCACCAATATGCCAACCATGTACATCTACCAATATGCCAAACAATGTGTCATATCACTCATGATATGTCTCTACCATGAACCAAGTGCCACAATCATGTATCTCAAACAAATACCAATTGTTGTGATAATCAAGTAATACCAATTCCATATATGAGTGTATGTTCATCACCATGCACTAGTACCACAAAATGATGAGTCCCATACATGTATGCCAAACATGTGCCAATCAAACTGCTAGTAGGTGCCTCTACCAATGTACTAGAAATGTACCAATCATGCATCAACTATAGATCATCAATGATGTACAAGATGATCACCTCATTAAATCACCAACCACATGTCCCAATGTGTATCCCATCCATATGCTAAATGCATGCATCAAGCTTTCCAACAAGTAAGCTTCCAATACATCATCAATATATATCACATAACCAAGGTGTCATAACTTCATTGTCATACCCAACATTGTTCTTCACCAGAAAATGCATCAATCCATACTCATGGGTTAGTTCCATGCACCCAAGATTTTATTTTACATCATCACCTTACATAATCCAATATAGAATCATAAAAACCTGAAGCAAACAGTGTCAGAACCTGCAATAAACCATGTCAGACCTTGCATCACAGAGTTATACCATCACATCAAACTCCAATCCCTATGCATAGCCCTTTTCCTTAGGCTTCATCACATATATGCGGCCTGCTGCACAGACAACTTGCATATGTACACAACCTATACAAGTTCATCCTGCGCATGTACGTGGATGATACCACTGTCACTTGTGTATGCCTCAGTAGATGACACTTCTGAACTTTCCTTTAGTCTTTCATTCTGTTCCGGTTGCTCCGTCTTCTTCACCCACTTCTGTAGATGTCCCTGCTCTTCAGAACTTGAGCTCTGAGAATCCATCTTTTCAAATATGTCTCCCTTCCTTACTTCATTCCTTCTTCTATCCATTCTATGTGAAGTCCTCATCATGGATTTTCTTCTTGTGTTCCATCACTCCTGGGATTTGTGGCCAAATGCACTACAGCTGTAGCATCTAATGGAATTACAATGAACATCAATATGTCCTACTTTATCACACCTCCAATACCTTATGGTGTTATGAAACCTTCCATTATATCTTCTTTTATAAGATCTACATTAAAAATCTTTTTGACCATATTCATTACATGAATAACAATGCCCATGAAAAATACTTTCATACCTTTGCTTTGGTGTCCCAAAGATAGTTTCTTGATGTCTTCCTTGCTTTTTTCTTTTGAAATTTTCCTTGCCTTGTGTAGATGGTTTATTTGCAACATTGTCTTCCTTCTTTGATGGAATTACCTCATGCTTCTTTGAGGTGCTTGCTTCAGCATGTGTAGCTTCTTCTTTGTATCTAAGCCCTGATTTATCACATGGTGATCTTTGACTTTCCAAGATTTCATCCAAGATTCTTGAGCTATTCAATAATTTGTTTGACTTCTCTACCTTCTTTCTAAGGTCAACAACTTCAGCTTCTGACTTATGACACGACTCTTCCTTTTCATTTATTTAATCCTTCAATAGTTCTTCTACCCTTTTGGCTTCTTCAATTTGGGTCTTGAGATGGACAATAGTTTCAAAACTTTTTCTAATCTCATCATCTACATTCATATATTCTTTTCCATTCTTTAGTATAGTGATATCTTCTTCCTTTTCTTCTAATTGAGTCTTACTACTTTATTCTAATTCTTTGAGCACTTCTTTTAACTTCAATATGTGCCTTTGACTCTTCTTGAGAAACTTTTTAGTGTTATCCGAAAGATAGCTATAGTCTATATAATAGTGGTCATTGTTATATTCATATAGACCTCTTTCAACTTTCTCTTTAAGCTCCAATAGTTTTTCCTCTACTTCTTCCATGGGATAACAATCATTTGGTTTTATCCAAACTAATTCTAGATTTTCTTCTTCACTTGTACAGAAAAATTCAACATCATTGCATTTTGAATTATTGCAATCAAGGGTTTGTATAGATTCTTTACCTTCATTTGAAATGTGTTCAAGATAATCCCTTTTGTCAACATCATCACATGATTCTTTTCCTTCATTTGAAATGTCTTCAAGATCTTCCTTTTTGCCAACATCATCATATTTAGAGATAATGAAACCAAGAGTTTTTGGAGATTCTTTACCTTCATGTGTCTTGATGGAGTTGTCTTCAATGTATTTCTTCTCCTTCTTTCTTTGATATGTCTCCTCTAGCTTTAGCCATAGATCCTTGGCGGAAGTGCATTATTCTATTATTTCTTTGATAGGGCTTGAGAGTTCACTAAGAATGGTATTGAGATCCAATGCATCATTCTTCTTTCATTCTCTTTGAGCTGCAAACTTTGACTTGTTCTTCAAAGGAATTAATCCACCAATGGTTGCCTTCCAAATTGCTGCTCCCATTGTCTTCAAATGTAATCTCTTCTCTATTCTCCAAGTAGAATAGTTTTCCTCATCAAGGATTGAAACTTCATCATCCATTTGTGTGTCTATGGATCTCCTTCAAGCTTGTTAAGGCTTGTAGTGAAGGCCTACTCTGATACCAATTGTTGGACACACCTACCACACTTAGAGGGGGGAGTGAATGAGTGTGGGGATATTTTTACCAAAACTTCCCTCTTTCACAAAACTCATTAGTTAGCATTCATCATTTACTCATTACTCATTGTTGTCATTTATAACCAGTTAGATGTGAACACATATCAACAACAAATATCAGCAATATATCATCAATAAGTCATCACCACAAGGAACACAAAGAACACAAGATGTATGTACAATTTTTTTTTTATTACGGACTACAATCCTTGGGGTTTTTCAGCAACAACTGAATAGAGTACAACTCTACAAGAGAACTAGGTCTATAATGCATGACTCAACTTACATCCTCAGCACCAACTTAGATGAGGCAACAATCATCAATAGATATCAATCTACAACAGGTACGTGACCTGTCAGTAGTGCATCCCGCGTGTGTATGCATCCTGGATCACTACAACCCACGTATGTACGCAGCCAGGGTATACAAAAGCCTGTGTATACCTTCTGAGCTATTAGGGTTTATCCGTCAATATTAACTCAGATCCTCTGCAACCAATTTATCATTCTCTTTTGTCTCTCACTTTCCAAACTAACCACCAGATAGTCACAACACATCCAATCTCTCCAATATCTTACTCATGCTCCACAACCAATCAATATGAATGCTAACTCAATCATGTATAAGCAACTAGTATACCATAGCAATCATATAACTACTGAATCACAAGAGTACTCTTCACTCCATCAACCAACTTAAACCACATCACATCAACCATACCAAGAATGACTTAAGCATTCAAAACAAAACAAAAAATACTATCCATCAAGACAATAATGTAACCATACCAATGTCTTAGTGACATATCTGAGCCCATAGAATGCAAATCTAGAACCAACTTCAGTCTTCAATAGCTTGTCATCAGCTCAACCAAAAATATCCATGATTTTATCCATTGTATGCTCCCTGTACACTAACATACTACGTACTGTATGCACCCTGTACATAGATAACTTGCGTATATGCACCCCATACACAAATAGCTTGCTTACGCACTAGAAAATAGGGTTTTTCTGTAATTCTGAGAATTTCGTCGTCATGATCTCAGACTTGCCGAAACTTCAATGCGTTCATGATATCCTCCTCACACTCTCTTTCTCAGAATAGATATTCAATCATGCTCAATATATCCACACCAAATATGCTCTCACAGGAAGCTCTCACAAGAAGCTCTCCATCAATACTCCAAAAGATATTCTCACAAGAAGCTCTCCATTGATCCACAAAAAGAATATTTTGCAAGAGACCATTGCTATCTTATTTATACTTTCATCCTCTACGTTACTTAACCCATTTTTATGTTACTTAACGCATTTCTAGGTCACTTAACCTATTTTCCTTATTTTAGGGTTAACCACTTTCCATAAATAGAAATTTCTCCAATACTTTATCATTTAAATATTCCTTCTTGATTTTGTCACCTTACTTTATCATTTCTTGATTTTGTCACTTCTCTTTATTATTTAAATAACCCACCTTGACTTTGTCACTTTACTTTATCATTTAAATAATGATTTCTTCTTTTCAAGCACTTTGACTTCTTTGAACTTTTGGGGCTTCAAACCAACATGTGACTGTCCTCCAACTTCGTAAGGCCATAACTCTAAAACCGTGAGGAGCTATGTGACATTCCACATACCACTGGAAATGGAATGACAACTACTATCCATATAGGATAGTTTCACCAACAAATTCATTGATCTTCATCTTATTATTCCACATACATGCATGGTTCCTCCAACCATTCTTCTAGGATAACTCAATCTGCAAAGCGTCTTCCCGTGAGGGCTTTCACTATAAGGGGACCACTTTGGAGTTCATCCATTTTTGCACTTTATCAACCATGATAAGAAAATAATGAGTCATCTATAAATTTTTCCAACAATGCATCATATAACAATGAAACCACATCTATCCATCTTCATCATGTATTAATGAAAACCCATTGATCCATCTTCATCTATGCATTCTCATCAAGGACAATACATATTACATTACATCAATCATCACTCAATCAATATTTTGGCATCAGTCAATCACTTGACATCAATTAATGACATCAATCAATCAAGCCATTGGAATCAATGACAACATGATCCAACACAAACATCATTGGGACAATTTTGAAAAACGTGCCTCTTGGCACGCCTCGGGTCCTTTGCAGCTTGTTCACAGTGATTTGTGTGGTCCACTTTATTCTCCTTCATTTTATAGGTGGAAGTATTTCTTAACTTTCATTGATGACTTTTCCATATGTACTTGGGTTTACTTCTTGAAACTTAAGAGTGAAGTTTTTGACAAGTTTTTGGCCTACAAGGCCCTTGTAGAAAAGCAATCTGGACATCAAATTCAAAGGTTAAGAGAAAATAATGGAGGTGAATATGTGAACAATAATTTTACAAGTTACTACGCTACACTGGGAATCCAAATGAAACACATTGTTCCATATACACCACGACAAAATGGTGTTGCTAAGAGAAAGAACCGCACATTAAAATAAATGGCTAATTATATGATCCAATCTAAGGGATTAAGTCTAAAGTATTAGGCAGAAGCCATCAATTGTGAAAATTAAATAGTAAATCACGCTCTCACAAAGGCTCTTAAAAATATAACATCGGAAGAAGCTTGGAATAAAATTAAACCAGATGTAAGTCACTTCCGTGTATTTGGAAGTATAGCAGGGGCTCACATTCCTGATGAGAAAAGGAAAGCATTGCAGCCTAAAAGTGAGAAGTGTATATTTGTTGGTTATTCTGAAGATGTCAAAGGTTATAGACTTCTTCAAACACATTGTAATGAAATTATTATTAGAAGAGATGTTAAATTTGATGAAAATCTCTTGGCCTGCGAGCCTAATTCGACGTTTGTTCTTTCTTTGGTCTGTGAGCCTACTTCGGCGGTTGTGCATTCTTTGGCCTGCAAGCCATATTCAACATTTGTGCCTTCTTCTATTTTGGTTTCATCTTCAAATGATGACAGTGAGGATGAAAATCCACCTCCGCCTACTCACCTTCCTCCAGATGAGTCCTTTGAACCTGAACCAGCACTAGCTCCAACGCTTCCTAGATGGGTTCGTTCAACATGAGAAGTAGCTAGTGATATTGTCAGTGATCCGTCATATCAATGTCGGACATGTTCACAGTTCCAGCGAGCCTCTTCTCTTTTGGATCAAGTTTCAAAAACTCATGATGCAGAGACATTTGCAGAAGCTTAAAGTCATCTAGATTGGGATACAACAATGAATGAAGAGTATCATTCTTTAATGGAAAACGATACTTGGGATCTTGTACCTCTTCCAAAAGGAAGAAAACTTGTCATATGTAAATGGGTCTACAGAACTAAGTATGCATCATATGGAAGTTTTGAAAGACATGAGGCTTGATTAGTTGCCAATGTATTTTCCCAAGTTGAAGGAATTGACTATAATGAAACCTTAGCCAAAATTAATTCCATCCGCCTTGTTCTTGCCCTTCCTACCTCACATAAATGGGAGGCCCATCAGATGGATTTTAAATCTGCCTTCTTGCACGGAGATTTGCAAGAATAAATCTACATGGAACAACCTCCTGGCTATGTCTAGAATGACTCTAGCCTTGTTTTTCGCCTTAAGAAATATCTTTATGGTCTCAAGCAAGATCCCCGAGCTTGGTATGCCAAAATGACCAACTTTCTTATTGCCAATGAATTCTCTAGATGCCATTATCATCCTAATGTATATACCAAGAAAGTAGGAAGCCATCTCACAATACTTTTCCTTTATGTTGATGACCTTATCCCTACTAGTAGTGACTCAAAACTTTTAAACCATGTGAAAACCATCCTTAAAAAGAACTTTCAAATGACACACTTAGTATTTTTGCACTATTTCCTTGGCCTCCAAGTTTTGCAAACCAATGCAAGAATTTTTCTTTCCTAGACTAAGTATGCTTGTGACCATGTTCATCGCTTTCACATGGACGATTGTAAACCAACCCCTTCTCCCTTCCAGTCTGGAGTCAAGCTTACTTCCACCTGTACTTCTCTCGAAGTTGATTCCACCCTGTACCGTCAGTTAGTTGGTAGTCTCTTATACTTGACTCATACTTATCCCGATCTTTCCTTTGTTGTTGGTCTTGTTTCCCGGTATATTAAAACACCCCATGAAATCCATTGGAAATAATCTAAAAGGATACTTTGCTATGTTCATGGTACATTTCAGTTCGGGATACATTACAGTTCAGGGAGGACTCCTTTATTGGTTGGTTTCACTGATTCAGATTGGACCGACGACCCTGATGATTGGAAGTCTACTGTAGGTTATGTTTTCATCCTTGGTTCAGGACCTGTCACTTGGGCCTATAAGAAACAACATGATATTGCACTTTCTTCAGTAGAAGAAGAGTACTGAGCAGCGGTAAATGCAAGTCCAGAAGCCTTGTGGCTTCAACAGATCCTTTCAGAGTTTGGATTCCATCAACAACATCCAACCAGCCTTTGGTGCGACAATCAGAGTGCGATCAAGCTCGCCAAAGACCCAGTTCAACATCAACATATAAAACACATCGAGCTACACATGCACTTCATCGGAAATCTTATTCATTATCAAGTTATTGAAGTGCTCTTTTTCCCTACAGAAGATCAAGTTGCAGACATTTTCACAAAATATCTTACAGAAGCGAAGTTTTCCAAACTTTGATCTACGTTAGGAGTTCAGGAAGTTTTCATTAAGGGTGGATAGGCTCTAATGCCTCCTTCCTTCTCCTATTGTGTCACCATTGTAAATCCTTCAATCCTATCCCAAGTTGTTCTTAAGGGGGGATGTTAGGATATTTAGACACTTAGGAGTTAGTTAAGATCTACTTGGTCTAATGTGTTGTTAGGTAAAAGTGTTTTTCTTAGTGTGTTTCTTTAGTATGAATTAGTATGCATTTGTAGTTAGGAAATATGACGGTCATGATATGTTCCCGACATAGAGTCATCCGATGGTTCATACTCTCCTCAATCTTAACGACCATTGATATGTGGCTTAACACCCGATTGGTCCATGATCTCTATTTAAAGAGCATGGAGGGGCATTTGTCGATGATCGATTGTGAGAAAATATCTTGTAAAATCTCTCTGTAATCGTTTTATTTGCATTAATAAACTTGTCCAAGTGGTCACATTGGCTGGGGTCGTGGATGTTTCCCCATAGGGGTTTTACCACGTAAAAACATCAGTGTGTTGATCTTTGATCTAGTTATGTGAGTGGTTATTGAAGGTGTTCATTCTCTGTTGGAATACCTGTGTTGTTGAACAATCTTTATGGATTTTTGAAAAATCAAGTACCACTGATTCTTTTAAGAGGGAAAGAACATAGGTGATATCTCTCTCAGGAGATGAGGATTTTCCTTTAAATATTTAAATATTATGAGCAACCCAAACCTACCAAAGGATGTAGGTTGGAAGGAAACTCTAGAATTTTGACAATATCGGCTTATCACTCAGCGAGAAGGGGAAAAACGTTTTCCATTACTTAAATATCGTATCTCAATTATGTGGGCTTATTACACGCTATAAATGTGCCCCTCTTTATTTACTATCATATTTTTCTAATGAATCTACAATCAATAAACATGTGTTGATTTGGTTCCTCAATTTTGCATATAACGCAACAAGAGTGGCCATACAAGCCTTCCTTTTTTATATTTTTTCAGTAGTTAGGAGCTTATTGTGTTTCAGGGGTCAAAAAGAAAAAAATGATATTTAGGATAGAGATGTTTTTCCAGATTCTTTGCCAGACTCTTGACTTCCTTCTTTGTAGATTTGATTGTAGGAATTTGTAAAAGAGCATATCATGCCTTTACATTATAACATTTGGAGGAATTCCCTTGCACTAAAATGTTTTTGGTATTTTTTGTTAGGGAAAGGTCCCTTAGCTTATAGATCAGTGTGTCCATGTCTCTATGAAGGTCTTCTAGAGTTGTAACGAACTCCTCGTTAAGACGAACCAACTCTAGTAACTAGTGCAAATTTTTGTGTGTGTGTGTGTTTGAAAAGTGTGTGCGCACGTACAAAGGAAGCAATCAACGCATTTGACTCTGCGTCGCCACCCGACGATGAATAAGACGCAACCATGATGAACATAAAAAGATGACAAGGATGCGTGACAAGTAACTGCATTCATAAACGATGATCACACGACGATAAGTAGAACTAACTACCCGCTTGTCCTACCCTGCAATGGTTAGGACCTCCAAGACACATAAGCAATGCTCAAGCCCAGGTTCCCATTGATTTTAACCATTTAAGGTCTCAGGGCTAGCGACTGTTCTGAGGAACATGGAGGTGTCTACAACACTCCCAACACAAAAAACATCCCACTAAGCTAAGGACTATCATCAGAACAACCCAAGGCAACCAACATACCAATACAGTAACATAACCCTTCAATTGCGAGCGAGAATTAGAATTCAAAATCCAACATTGTGCATGGCGCGCCACCAAAAATCTAAACATTTAACATTTCTTCAATCCAAATGAATTTATAAGGGCGCAAGTTGTCCGATATACGTAAACTATCTAATAGTGACCAAATCGAGGCACAATTCCTTTTCATTTCCAGGCGCGCTATTTGATCAATCAATCATTAATTAAAACATAACACATATAAATAATCTATGATATCAATACCATAAATGATGACCACATGATCATGTACATCCCCTTGAATATTAGTATTAACATAAGATATTGCACAACATCACATTAATAATGACCTTACCTCGTATTGACCTCCCATTACATCCCAATACCCTACATTAACATTTCACTATCATTTCATTCCATTCCATTCCATTATAATACTTCAACAACTACTTTAACAATTATTACCTAAACAAAAACCAAAAATTTCCTTTGCAATTATTACCATCAACCCATATTACTTTAACAAATATTACTTTAACAACTATTACATAAATACCTCAAGAGTACTTTAACACTTATGTTACCTCACTTTCACATCCTATTACATTAACTTCTATTGCTTGTAACAACATTAACTAACAGATTAACTAACTTAGGTAGCTTGCTATTATTAAATACTAACTAATAAGTGAACTGTTGTTAATAAAATAATGTAGATTATTGTAATTAAAGAATAACCAATAGTAGTAAGTTGCATGAAAGTTAACTAAAAGGTAAATGCTTGATTAATTAAAGCAGATTGTTGTTATCAATACTTAACGAATTTAAGTAGTTAGTGTAACTCCATCGTATTTAATCTTGTCCATACCAAAATGGAAAAAGGTTCATAGGTCAAGGGTTCCCAAGCAATTGAGCCTTCGACTTGGCAAAACCTTTCTAGGATATAATTAATCTCGAGATATGGCTGTAGTGCCCTAATCTCACAATGAAGGTTTATAATATTTTTTTTTATATAAATTACAGATTCGCTTTGATTCGAGAGGTAATTGGCAGAACAAGAATTCTCATAAAAGGGTAAAACAATGAGTAAAGCCGTAAGGTTATTTGATTGTGAGACACAAAAATTAAGTAAAATTAAGGGTGTTGTTTTTCAACTGGAAACTAAAGGAAACTCATATTATAAAGGAAGGTAAAACATGGCAGGTTATCGTTGAGCTGGAGCCATTGTAACATGAAGGTTGCGTGCATGTAAATCAGAGGCATTGCATCTGATTGTATTTGGCTATTGTGTTACTTCGAAGGAAGGGAAAAAGATGAATAAAATACCCTCACTCTAACCTACTTCAGCTCGCCATCACTCTTGATGCAAATAATTAGCATCACTTTTTTTTTAATCCCCTTTTTCAACAAGGTGGCAGATTTCGCAGGATTGAATAACTCCAATATCCCATTAGTCTAATTGCTACCACGCGTAATCAATCTCGCCTCAATAAACCATAATAATGAATGCAACAATATATATCGGAGGTTAATAAATGCGGAAGGGTAACAGGTTATTGTTTTCTATTTTTAAGCACATCAAGGCGAAATGGAAGCATGGCCAACTGGAAGACATCCAGCGCCAGGAAGAGACTCAGGTAGAGGACAGTCTCGCAGGGAAGGTAGTCAGTAGCATCTACTACTCAACGCAACGCTCAGCTGGTAACAAGCTAAGGACTCCAAGGTCGAAATCCAACATTAAGGCATTTGTTTAAGTGCGTCAAGACTGGAATAATCAACCCTTGAGCGGGTATTCACTCTACTCTATGAACAAGCAAGGAACAACTAGCCTATAAGGGTTCGTTGTGTTGAGGTTTAGAACACCCCAGGAAGGCATTCCACGTAGTCACATTCAAGCCCTGTGACCAATTTCAAGAGGGTCGAACTCACTGTCCGGTATTAATTTATGGAAAGTTAAGGTCATTGCCAACACGCAATCGTGGGAGGGTAAAGTTCGTTGATCATATCAACGTTGACTGAAATTCAATGCCCCAAAATTTTGTTGTCCGCAACAAGACGACAGCCAGGGTCTCTACGCGTGGTGCTGTAAGGAAATCCTGGTGTAAAACAGTGAAGGATCGCAAGGCTAGGTATGAAAGCAGCTACAGGAAGACTCGCAGCCACTTCACTGAAATTAAGCAGATACAAAAGAAGGCGGACGTGGAGGGAAGTTAAAGTCCCATCGTATCACAAGCACAAAAAGGGGGCTGACTATAGTACAAGAAGGCCAAGGCCAGGGATATCTGATCGGAAGGCTCGTAGGCCCCAAAAACAAATTCCAACAATGAGTTAGGTTTAATTTTTCCAAGCAACTGCAGACCAACAAAAAGGTAAGGCACCACTGGAGACAACATATAACCAAGTAAAGTCGGCAATGCTGAGGTCATCAAATCCTAATTACCCAATACCACCTTACAACCACAGAGTTAAGGAAAAATATTTTATCCGTCGCAATTAAAATCGCCGAAGAACAGAAAAAGGAAACCAATCAATTATTCTTCAACCACAAGGATAATACATTTGAGAACATATTTTCATTACATTTGCAGAGTATGAGAGAAAAATACATAAACAATAGATCTATATACCTTTCCATCAATAAGAAGAGCCGCATAATCCTAACATATTCTACCACAAAAATGAAGAACATACCTTTGCCCTTTTTCTCACTTCGAATGATGACTCGCGCCTGTGCCGCTCCTGCTCGTCGTGCCGACCGTAGAGACTACACCGGTACCTCCCAGCCAAATGCTAGGGGTACTCTGCTTCCCCCTTAGCCCCCTGAGCCGCAAAGGGGCCACACACAGACCAGATAGTATACTTAGCTTCCCATCTCGCCTCCACGGCTGAGCTACCACTCTAATACAACTGAGAAAATCCCAACTCCTCACAAGCAATCAGTCCCGTTTTCAATTTCAGCAGCATAACAATACCTAATAGCTCCCCCCTTTTTCCCCCATGCCCCTTTCTTTTTATCGAGTTTTTTGACCTAAATCACATTTATTTTAAGTTTTAATGAAAAACCCTCTAAAAATTCTCTGTCTTACAAGTGTCACTCATCCCCCACGTTTCTCCAAAATTATTTTCC
>ML792721.1:278891-289016 GCA_009831015.1 Picea engelmannii | reverse complement strand
CATCTTTTCATTATATATATATATATATATATATATATATATATATTACTCCCGCTCGTTAAATAATTTTATTACTATTGGTTCAATCTGAGTTTATGTATGAGTTTTAAGGAATATAGTTTAGTCCCTTAAGAATTCAATTTATTCACTGATGGTTATGCGTTCTGTTAATCAAAACTATGGCTTTTGGTATTCGTTTATTTATGAATTAGTTTAATTTTTGAAAAACTATTGCGTTCATAAGGGAGTTATGCTTTCAATATGTTAATGAACTCTCATTGTAGGTTGCGTTTAAAGAAGGAGAGGCCTTCAATGCAATTTATTGTCTGAGTTAACTAAAACTGTACTTATGTATATTTTTATTTTTAAGAAAGGTTATGTTTCAATTTGAATGAAGGTTATGAGTTCATTAAGAGTTAAATGGTTGAAAACGATTATGAAATCTAGTATCAGTTGATATATTGGTTGTAGTTGGATGAAGTTAACGCTAATAAATCCAAGAACTAGAGCTCAAGTACGTTCTAAAAATTGTATTCTCCTTGCACTGCATTGAGGTGCGAACTCTAGCCTAAAATATCATAATGATGTTTTGCTTAATTATTTTAATGGTTATTAGGGTTAATTGTTATTACTAAAGATATTTGGGTATAGGATTAGGTCAAGATTCATAGGAGCTATTTCATTTAGAATTTGGTTTAGGCTCTTTTTACAGTTAGAGTTAGGGCCTTTTTCCTTAATGTTAAACGAAATTTTTATCTTAGAGAAGTTTTTTTTTTTTGACTTAGGTTTAGATTTTGAACTGGACGATGATTTGTTTAGGGGTGTCGTTTTAAGAATTTATTAAGGCGTTATTGTCTTAGGGCTATTTAGGTTTGTTTCCTTCATCCATAACAATGCGACGTGCCCTTCAGGACGCACCACGTGCTCCAAGGGTGCCACTCGCCTCGTTCATTTCCTCTGCGCGACGTGCCCTTCAGGATGCACCACGTGCTCCAAGGGTGCCACTAGCTTCTTATGTTTCTTTTGTGCGACGTGCCCTTCAGGATGTACCATGTGCTCCAAGGGTGTCACTTGCCAACTGGACTGATTGGTAGACATCTATAACCCCTGGAGTCAACACTCCGCCAGGTGAACTTGTGGAAGACTAAGGGTTCTAAGGAATAATGCCCCCGCCTTATTGCGCACCCTTTAGAATCATCATGAGGGACTGTCGCAGTCTACCCTAACAACATCGTGGATCCTCTCGAACTAGGTAATTGTTAACCTATAGTTCGAGACACGGTGGGAGTTCTAGTAGGCAGTGGCAGGGCTGTTGTCCACCCCTCTCCCTCAACCTCTCTGGAAATCGTGTGTGGCCCCTTTACTCCATATGTGAGTCTGGTCGGCAAGCTATCGTCAGCCTGTATCATCGACAATCGTGTTAGAACATGTCAACATCAAATCATCAAATCAATGAAATATCACAGTAAATAAATCACCCAAATAGCACACTCCCTGACTCAATCCGGAGTCCAAGGTGTTCCACCGATGCCTCTGCATCCTCAAGGTCAAAAACCCTGCACATTCAATAAAACTGAGTCAATAGCACCTGTCTACATCAAATAGTAAAACATCATGTCATCTGTCAATCACATCATAATCAAGTATAAATGGTTTAACATCATAAAATTCCAGATCACTTGCGAGTAAGTGTCCTCAAAGAATAAGTTTTCTCAGTGCGTCAGAGCGGGATGTTACATACACCCCCCTCTTGGTCTAAACTTCGTCCTGAAGTTTCTCAGTATAAATGCTGAAATAAAAGCACCACAGTATCATAAGTACCACAGTATCATAAGTCTATATATCAAACAAAAATGGAAACCGTTGGCGCATATCATATGCGTCCTCCCAGGTCACCGAGTGCGGACTATAACTGTCCCACTGGACCTTGACCTGCTCTACCGTTCAACATCGTAACTGTCGAACGCGATGATCTAAGATGCGGACCGGCTCAGACATGAGCGCTCCCTCGTCTGATACCTGCAAGGAACTTAGGCCAATCATGTGTGTAGGATCACTAATATAATGTCTCAAAACAGATACATGAAAAACATCGTGCAGACTCCTCAAAGAATCATGCAAGGCTAGTCGATAGGCCACGGGCCCCTTTCTCTCCACAATCTCGAAGGGTCCCACGAACCTAGGAGAGAGTTTATCTCCCTTTCCAAACTTGATTGAACTCTTATGCCGTTTAACCTGCAAGAAGACTCGGTCCCCGACCTCGTAACTACGGTCGACTCGGTGCGCATCGGCATAACTCTTCTGTCGATCCTGCGCTTCCTTAATCCTTTGTCTTATGGTTTGCATTTGCTCTTCCATTTCTTGGATCACATCTGGTTCCACCAGGACCCTATCCTCAAGTCGATCCCAACTCAAGGGCGTCCGACATGGTCGTCCATAAAGAAACTCAAAAGGCGCCATCTTAATGGTGCTCTGGTAGCTGTTGTTGTAAGTGAACTCTACTAGAGGCAATAACTCCTCCCAATGCTTTTTTTGGTCCATCATGTACATGCGCAACATGTCTTCCAAGGTTTGGTTCGTTCGTTCAGTCTGCCCGTCAATCTCTGGGTGATACGCAGTACTAAAATTAAGTTGGGTTCCCAAGGCCTCTTGGAAACTCGTCCAAAATCGTCCAGTAAACACCGATCCTCGATCGGATATAATATTCTTAGGCATGCCATGTAGCCTCACAATCTCATTGATGAAAACTCTCACTATGTTAGGTGCCTGATACGTCATACGCACAGGAATAAAGTGAGCACTCTTCGTCAGAGTGTCTACTACTACAAAAAGCGATTCGTCTCTACTTGCCGTCATTGGCAATCCAACAATAAAATCCATCGAAATAACTTCCCATTTCGATTCCGGAATGACATGTGGTTGAAGTAATCCCGTCGGGTGTCTATGTTCATCCTTTACCTATTGACACTCTAGACATGTGGCCACATTGTTGACTATGTCAGCCTTCATTCCCTTCCAGAAGAATAAGGGTTTAAGGTCTTCCCTCATCTTCGTAACTCCTGGGTGATCCATGTAAACTGCTCTATGAGCCTCGCTCAGGATCAACATCCTCAACTTGTCATTTGGCGGTACGTAAATACGACCTCTAAACCTCAATAACCCATCGCTATCAAAATAAAATCCCTCATATCGTGGTACCATCATTGTGTTTTGTCCGATAAAATCCTCGACTTCCTTGTACCAGTCATCGTCACGCTGTAAAGTGAGAATCTTCTCACATATATTCATTTGAAGAGGTAACACCGAAAAGATGCGTGGCCTCCGACTCAAGGCATCAGCCACTTGGTTCACAGTTCCCTTTATGTAAGTAATCTCAAAGTCGTACTCGCTAAGCAATTCCGACCAACGTCGTTGTCGCGCGTTCAGGTCGCTTTGCGTAAAAATGTGTTGTAGTCCACAATGATCAGTATTTAATTCAAATTTTCGTCCAACAAGGTAGTGTCTCCAAACCTTCAAGGCATATATGATGGCTAGAAGCTCCAAATCGTGCGTCACGTAGTTCTCCTCATGCCTTCTCAGTTTCCTCGAGATGTAAGCAATCACTCGTCTGTCTTGCATCAAGACTCCGCCTAAACCTTCCTTGGATGCATCAGTGCATACCAAGAAGTATGCATCCATGTCAGGGACCTTTAGTATCGACATTGTCGTCAACAACTCCTTAAGCCTTCGAAATTCTTCTGCGCATTTCTCGGTCCAGACAAACTTCTTGTTTTTCTTCCACAATTTTGTGATCGGATTTGCTATCTTCGAGAATCCCTCTACAAACCGTCGATAGTATCCTGCTAAACCCATAAAACTACACACTTCTGTGACATTCGTCGGTGCAGGCCATTCCATAATAGCCTCGACCTTGGCTGGATCCACAGCAATACCTTCGCCGGAGATGACATGCCCTAAGTAGTGAATCCTTGATTGATAAAAAGAGCATTTGGACAACTTCCCATACAATTTGTGCTGTCGAAGGCACTGTAGTACCAAGCGCAAGTTCTCATCATGCTCCTCCGTCATCTGAGAGTAGATCAAGATATCGTCAATGAATACTTGGACGAACTTTTCCAAGTACTCGCGGAACACCCCGTCCATCAAACTCATGAATACCCCTGGGGCGTTTGTCAATCCAAACGGTAGAACAGTAAACTCGTAATGTCCAAATCTTGTCTTAAAGGCGGTTTTAGGGATGTCATCCTCCTTGATCCGTAACTGGTGATACTCGGATCGCAAATCGATCTTGGAGAACACCGTCGCACCCTTCATTTGATCGAATAGATCATCAATTGTTGGTAAGGGATAATGATTCTTGATCGTAGCCTTGTTCAGTTGACGGTAGTCAATGTAAAGCCTCCATGATCCGTCCTTCTTTCGTATGAAAATAACTGGTGCACCCCACGGTGACACGCTAGGGCGTATCAGTCCCAGTTCCAGCAACAACTTCAGTTTCATTTTCAACTCTTGAAACTCCAGGGTAGACATCCGATAAGGCATTCTTTCTATCAGTTTGGTCCCCAGTTTCAGGTCTATGGTAAACTCCAATTCCCTTTCCGGCGGCATCCCAGGAAACTCCTTTGGAAATGCGTTCGCAAAATCCTTCACCACCGAAAGGTATTCTAGACCTTCCGTTACTCCCTTCTCGTTTAGCGTGAGGATCGCATAAAGTTTGCACCCCTTGCGCATACTCTTCTGTAACTGTAAGGAAGAGACGAACTGTAGGGAAACTCCCTGGTTCCGTCCTACAATCACACGTCTCTGTCCTTTGTCATCAACCAATCTCAACCGTTTCATCTTACAGTTGAGTATTTCCTCATGCGATTCCAACCAATCCATACCGATCACGACGTCATAAGATCCTAAGATCATGAAGTACAAGTTGACCCTTGTGACAAACTCTCTCAGGTTAAGGGCATAGCCCGTAACCCTTCCTCCAACCTTCTGTTTGGCTCCCGAAGCCATCTCCACGAAGCTAAACTCATCCTGTTCGACTGCCTTTACCTTAATCCCTTTTAGCGCTGCACCAGAAATGAAACTCTCAGTAGCACCTGGGTCTATCAAAATACTAAGGGTCTGGTTAGCGACAATACCTGTCGTCTCGAGCACAGTCGACTGGTGCTCTACCTGGCGGTTATTCACCGCTGCATGAATCTGATGGGCCTTGCCCATATCTCCCACGGTAGTGGGTCTGGCTGATCTGGATGCCCTGGTCCTCTCCACATGATAGTCGCGATGGTAGTGTGGCTCCCCACACGTCCAACACCCCTTCTTTGGCCCAGTAGTCCTGGTACCTGAAGTAGAAGATGACTGCCCACCAACCTTGAACCCTGGTCTGTTCTGCTGAACAGGCCTAAACTGCTACTGCTACGAGTGACGCTGCTGTTGGTGCTATGGTCCTCAATAAGGTGTCTGTTGCTGAGGCGGCGGTCGTCGGGGTGTAGCAAAAGTGGATCCCCTTTGGAATCCATGATGTCCCGGCGTATGTCTCGCTGGTGTCTGATACTGCGGCGTACTAGATGAACCCTGCCTTAAGGGTCTCGCTGGAGTCCTGTTCTGACCCCCACTGATAAGCTCCTCCTCTGCTATGAGGGCCTTTTGGACAACATCATGCAAGGTTTTAGGCATCAAGATCCTAACCTTTGCACGCAGGTTGCTGTTAAGGCCAAACACGAATCGGTTGACCTTGAGATTCTCAGTGTTAAGGTGCAGAGCATACTGGAGCAGCTCCATGAAACGTGCCTCATACTCGGGAACCATATGACCTCCCTGTCGTAATGCATTGAACTCATTGAGCTAACACTCAATGAATTCCTCTGAAGGTACCTCTCTCGAAACCGTTCCTCGAATAGTTCCCATGACACGTCTTCAACAACCATCTTCAACTACGGCAGGAGCATCTTCCACCATAGAAGAGTGCTCCCCTTCAGTTGAAAGACCGCCATGTAGACCTTCATGTTGGAGGTATAATCGCGAAGTGTGAAGCACATCGCCATATTATCCAACCATGCCTCGGCGGCTGCGCCATCCGGGGCACCAAACAACTCGAGAAATTTTACCTTCTCGAGTTCACGGTGAATGCTACCTGTAATGGCCGGTGCGCATGGTGGAACCTCAGCAGGTGCTGGCGCCCTGGCCTCGTCTCTGTCCAATCGGCTGATCAGAACCTCAGACATGTGCTGGAAGGATCTCATCATCCCAATAACATCACCCACCGCTATCTGCTCCTATCCGAGAACCTGCTCGCCTCCCTGGGGGTTAGACCCCTCAGGCGTGGATGCTATTGGAGGCGTCACACCTCCTCCCCTAGAACCCCATCTTCTGCCTCTGCGACGTCCTCTAACGATGATTACCTGCATGCACACAATCAACTCGATCAACAATAGTATAATACAATCAAATCATGTCAACAAAAGCCGTAGCGAATCCCAAGTCGCGGGTCGAACCGACTCTGATACCATATGTAACGAACTCCTCGTTAAGACGAACCAACTCTAGTAACTAGTGCAATTTTTTTTTTGTGTGTGTTTGAAAAGTGTGTGCGCACGTACAAAGGAAGCAATCAACGCATTTGACTCTGCGTCGCCACCCGACGATGAATAAGACGCAACCATGATGAACATAAAAAGATGACAAGGACGTGCGACAAGTAACTGCATGCATAAACGATGATCACACGACGATAAGTAGAACTAACTACCCGCTTGTCCTACCCTGCAATGGTTAGGACCTCCAAGACACATAAGCAACGCTCAAGCCCAAGTTCCCATCGATTTTAACCATTTAAGGTCTCAGGGCTGGCGACTGTTCTGAGGAACATGGAGGTGTCTACAACCCTCCCGACACAAAAAACATCCCGCTAAGCTAAGGACTATCATAAGAACAACCCAAGGCAACCAACATACCAATACAGTAACATAACCCTTCAATTGCGAGCGAGAATTAGAATTCAAAATCCAACATTGTGCATGGCTCGCCACCAAAAATCTAAACATTTAACATTTCTTCAATCCAAATGAATTTATAAGCACGCAAGGTGTCCGATATACGTAAACTATCTAACAGTGACCAAATCGAGGCACAATTCCTTTTCATTTCCAGGCGCGCTATTTGATCAATCAATCATTAATTAAAACATAACACATATAAATAATCTATGATATCAATACCATAAATGATGACCACATGATCATGTACATCCCCTTGAATATTAGTATTAACATAAGATATTGCACAACATCACATTAATAATGACCTTACCTCGTATTGACCTCCCATTACATCCCAATACCCTACATTAACATTTCACTATCATTTCATTCCATTCCATTCCATTATAATACTTCAACAACTACTTTAACAATTATTACCTAAACAAAAACCAAAAATTTCCTTTGCAATTATTACCATCAACCCATATTACTTTAACAAATATTACTCTAACAACTATTACATAAATACCTCAGGAGTACTTTAAAACTTATGTTACCTCACTTTCACATCCTATTACATTAACTTCTATTGCTTGTAACAACATTAACTAACACATTAACTAACTTAAGTAGCTTGCTATTATTAAATACTAACTAATAAGTGAACTGTTGTTAATAAAATAATGTAGATTACTGTAATTAAAGAATAACCAATAGTAGTAAGCTGCATGAAAGTTAACTAAAAGGTAAATGCTTGATTAATTAAAGAAGATTGTTGTTATCAATACTTAACGAATTTAAGTAGTTAGTGTAAATCCATCATATTTAATCTTGTCCATACCAAAATGGAAAAAGGTTCATAGGTCAAGGGTTCCCAAGCAATTGAACCTTCGACTTGGCAAAACCTTTCCAGGATATAATTAATCTCGAGATATGACTATAGTGCCCTAATCTCACAATGAAGGTTTATAATATTTTTTTATTATATAAATTACAGATTCGCTTTGATTCGAGAGGTAATTGGCAAAACAAGAATTCTCATAAAAGGGTAAAACAATGAGTAAAGTCGTAAGGTTATTTGATTAAGGGCGTTGTTTTTCAACTGGAAACTAAAGGAAACTCGTATTATAAAGGAAGGTAAAACATGGCAGGTTATCGGTGAGCTGGAGCCACTGTAACACGAAGGTTGCATGCATGTAAATCAGAGGCGTTGCATCTGATTGTATTTGGCTATTGTGTTACTTTGAAGGAAGGGAAAAAGAAGAATAAAATACCCTCACTCTAACCTACTTCAGCTCGCCATCACTCTTGCAGCAAATAATTAGCATCACTTATTTTTTTATCCCCTTTTTCAACAAGGTGGCAGATTTCCCAGGATTGCATAACTCCAATATCCCATTACTCTAATTTCTACCATGCGTAATCAATCTTGCCTCAATAAACCATAATAATGAATGCAACAATATATACCGGAGGTTAATAAATGTGGAAGGGTAACAGGTTATTGTTTTCTATTTTTAATCACATCAAGGTGAAATGGAAGCATGGCCAACTGGAAGACATCCAGCGCCAGGAAGAGACTCAGGTAGAGGACAGTCTCGCGGGGAAGGTAGTCAGTAGCAGCTACTACTCAACGCAACGCTCAGCTGGTAACAAGCTAAGGAATCCAAGGTCAAAATCCAACATTAAGGCATTTGTTTAAGTGCGTCAGGACTGGAACAAACAAACCTTGAGCGGGTATTCACTCTACTCTATGAACAAGCAAGGAAAAACTAGCCTGTAAGGGTTCACTGTGTTGAGGTTTAGAACACCCCGAGAAGGCATTCCACGCAGTCACATTCAAGCCTTATGACCAATTTCAAGAGGGTCGAACTCACTGTCTGGTATTAATTTATGGAAAGTTAAGGTCATTGCCAACACACAATCGTGGGACGGTAAAGTTTGTTGATCATATCAACGCTGACTGAAATTCATTGCCCCAAAATTTTGCTGTCCGCAACAAGACGACAGCCAGGGTCTCTACGCGTGGCGCTGTAAGGAAATCCTGGTGTAAAACATTGAAGGATCGCAAGCCTAGGTACGAAAGTAGCTACAGTAAGACTCGCAGCCACTTCACTGAAATTAAGCAGATACAAAAGAAGGTGGACATGGAGGGAAGTTAAAGACCCATCGTATCACAAGCACAAAAAGGGGACTGACTACAGTACAAGAAGGCCAAGGCCAGGGATATCTGATCGGAAGGCTCGCAGGCCCCCCAAAAAAATTCCAACACAGTGTTAGGTTTAACTTTTCCAAGCAACCTCAGACCAACAAAAAGGTAAGGCACCGCTGGAGACAACAGAGAACCAAGTAAAGTCGGCAACGCCGAGGTCATCAAATCCTAATTACCCAATACCGCCTTACAGCCACAGAGTTAAGGAAAAATATTTTATCCATCGCAATTAAAATCGTCCAAGAACAGAAAAAGGAAACCAATCAATTATGCTTCAACCACAAGGATAATACATTTGAGAACATATTTTCATTACATTTGCAAAGTATTAGAGAAAAATACATAAACAATCGATCTATCTACCTTTCCATCAATAAGAAGAACCGCATAATCCTAACATATTCTACCACAAAAATGAAGAACATACCTTTGCCCTTTTTCCCGCTTCGAATGATGACCCGTGCCTGTGTCTCTCCTGCTCGTCGTGCTGACCGTAGAGACTACACCGGTACCTCCCAACCAAACGCTAGGGGTACTCTGCTTCCCCCTTAGCCCCCCGAGCCGCAAAGGGGCCACACACAGTCCAGATAGTATACCTAGCTTCCCAGCTCGCCTCCACGGCTGAGCTACCACTCTAATACAACTGAGAAAATCCCAACTCCTCACAAGCAATCAGTCCCATTTTCAATTTCGGCAGCATAACAATACCTAATAGCTCCCCCCTTTTCCCCCCATGCCCCTTTCTTTTTATCGAGTTTTTTGACCTAAATCACATTTATTTTAGGTTTTAATGAAAAAGCATGATCGATACTTCCATGAAAGACAATACTGATATCAGATATAAGAAAGTATGGATAAGAAAACAGGAAGAAAAGGTGAACAAAGACCAGGTACCAGAGATCGCAAGATTGACAATAAAACGAGATGAAGAAAATTCTA
>ML792721.1:212756-230926 GCA_009831015.1 Picea engelmannii | reverse complement strand
ACCATTAACACTTAACACATATATATTTTATCCATAATTAGCGCCTATAACCTCTTCCTCTAAACCCTTAGAAGGAGTGAAAATAAACCATAAAATAGTTCAATAGCACCAAATTACTAAATCACACAGAAAATTTTTAAGTATTGACCTTCAAAATCTCAACTATGTAGAGTCTGATCAATTCAGTGTTTCTCTTCTTGAAAGATAATTTAAATCAAGATTTCATAAAAACCAGAACACCATTGCATCAGAACACCCGAATGATTTTCGCAACTGTAGAAAATGATTGTCGTAACTATAGAAAATTTGTCGTAACTGGGATATATATATGATTGATTTTCTGCAAATGACTGTTTGATTCCCACACGTTCCCTTGTTGGTCGCTAGAGAGACTAAATGGTGGTTAGTCGCTAGAGCGACCAAGATTCGTCGTTAAAACGACCAACATTTGGACCCCGAAAAAAAAAGGTATATTTAGTACAAAAAATGCAAAAAAAATACGACGAAATGATAAACTGTCATAATATTTCATCGTAATTTGCGCACAATGTAGTAGTGAAAACACCAAAATGGAGTCCGGTGGGATTCGACCCTATAACCTCCGCGATGCCCAAGCCTTAACGAATCCACCCACAACCAATGCGCCATAGGTACCGCTTGGTACATCCGCCCGTGGATATTATTTAAAAAGTGTAATCCCTTCAGAGCCAGGGGGGAGAGGCATGGACCATATGAATTTGCAGGCACAAATTTCGAGATAGGATTGTCATCATTGCAGGTTGTAGAGGGAATGGAAACTGAGACACAATTCTTCTTGGGCCTGGGAGTGCCAGTGTCAGATCAAAGTGTGGAGACAGTCATTTTTGGGTAATTCGATGCCACGAATTCAATGGTGATGTCTATTTTATGATATGAGAATTATTTCTACAGCTTGATTTTACAATGAGGTATATTTATGTACTTGTCAAATTCTTTTGCTGAGTTAATGAAAGAGCCTACCCATTTGAGAGCAGGACCCGGAGACATAGTCCACCAGGGACGAACTCCTTTATCAAGTTTTTGTATTAAAATCTGATGCTTATGTATCTTCATTTTTAAATTTTCCTTTCTTTAATGGTGCACTTTATTTTATGCTCATTTAATACAATTCTTTATAAGTCACAATGAAAAGATTCTGGATCATGTTGGTATCAGAGTAGTCATGTTTGAATTTAATTGTTGAGTGTGGATGCTTACTAAGGCCAAGCATAAGCAGGGTGAAGGAACTCTTAAGAATTTCAATCCCGAAGTTAGTCATGTATCTAGAAGGAAGAAAATGGTACAAGAGGACAAGCGTGATGACCAGGATAAAAAATTTCACATGGTATTTTATCGCATGTCAGAAATGGTCAAGCGAATGTATGGACATTATGAGAAGAGGATGAAGAAGAAAGGGAAGAAAAAGGAAGCACATGCAGATGATGATGCTTCAGTAAACCAAGGGGCTGGAGGTGATCCTCCAGAGCCTCTATCTTCACCTTTGAGTTCTAGTTCTTCTTCCTCTGAGCATTCTCATCATTCTAGCCATAAAGCCTCTTTTAAGAAACCATTATTAAATCTTGATGTAAAATTTTATTTACCTATGTTTAATGGAGATACTAATCCTGAAAAGCTAGATAATTGGATCCGACGGATTGAAGTTTATTTCTGTGTCCATCATATTGATGAAGAGGAAGTTAAAGTGCATCTGGCTTCTCTTCGGTTGGAAGGCACCGCTCTCGTATGGTGGGAGAGAAAGCTTCAAGACAAAAGTAAGTGTGGTAAGCTTATTTCTTCATGATCGGAATTTAAATCAATGATAAGGAAGAAATTTTATCCATTAGGGTATTTACATAAAGCAATGATGGAATGGAAAAATTTAAGGAAAAGTAAAGGAAAAATTGTACAAAGTTTCACAGAAGAATTTAGGAAGAAATCTCTTGCATTGAAAATTCCTTTGGATTCTTTTGAGACTTTAATGAAGTATATTGGCGCACTTCACAGTTATATTCGACATACTTTTCTCTTGTTTAACCCCACTAGTCTTGATGAAGTTTGTGTGCAAGCCACTCATCTTGAGAACATGGGGAAACATGTTCAAGAAGATCCCACAAAGAAACCTTCCAATTTTCCACAAAATACTTTTAAGAAGTTTAAAAGGAAGGACAAGAAGACTTCTACAGTGATGAGAGAAGGAGGAAAACCATTTTTCACTCATTGCAAGAGGAGCGGTCATGATGAAGAACACTGTTGGAAACTGCATCTAGAAAAGAAACTGAAACAATTCGGTGGAAAGGGGAAGACAAAGACCATTGATACGGTACAACAAGATCTTGGTTCCAATTCAGAAGATGAAGGAAAGATCACAACGGTTGGAGTACAAGGTAAAGATTCTCTTCATGCTAGTTCTAGTTGCAATGATGAATCTCATGTTGATGAACGAAAGAGTAATGAGTTATTTCATATAAGAGTTGTATCTAAACATACTAAGATAGATACATTATTTGATCTGGGTTCCCAAGTAAACTTAATATCTCAATCACTTGTCAAGAAAATGGGTCTTGAAATGAAACCACATCCGAAACCTTATCCTCTTGGTTGGGTATGTGACAAATCAACACTTAATGTCACCAAACAATGTAGGATCAGATTTGCTATTGGATCAAAATTGATAGATGAAGTGGATTTGGATGTTGTACCACTTGATATATGTGGCATAGTGTTGGGAAGTCCTTATATTTATGATAGAAAAGTAGTATTATTTCATCATGAGAACAAATACCACCTTAATAAGGGGGGAGTGGAATATATTGTTAGAGCTCACATCATGAGGGTAAATACAACACTTGTTAGTGCAGGGAAAATGAAAAGACTCATAAACACTAATAAGAGATATGTACTCATGGTCATCAAAGAGAAAGATGTCGGGACATCCGACGCTTTCCAAGGGTGTGATCCATCTCATAAAAAAGAATTAATTGATATTGTTTCTAAGTATGATAATATTTTTCAGGAACCAGATGGATTACCTCCTAAGAGGGAAATCCAACATGAGATACATCTTCAACACGATCATCCTCTTCCTAATGTGGGCATGTATAGGATGTTAGTTGTGGAGATGACATAGATCAAGAAGAAGGTACATGGCTTATTGGATCAAGGGATCATCTGACCTAGTTCATCTCCTTGTGGTTCTCTGATAGTGATGGTGCCAAAGAAAGATGTCACATGGTGAATGTGTGTCGATTACCAAGATTTAAATAAAATCACGGTGAAAAATTGATACCCTCTTCCTCGCATAGAAGATTTACTTGATCAATTGAAGAATGTTGTCTATTTCACTAAGTTGGATTTGTGCAGTGGATATCATCAAATCAGAGTCGCAGAACATGATGCATGGAAAACTACCTTTAAAACCAAACATGGATTGTTTGAGTGGTTATTTATGTTGTTTGGGATTTGTAATACTTCGACAACTTTCATGTGTGTGATGAATGATGTATTCATGCCTTTCACATATGACTTTGTGATTGTATATTTAGACGAAATTTGTGTTTTTAGAGGGACTTGGGATGAGCATGTGAGGCATGTAAAGCAAGTTGTATTGGATGATAGCTATGTAGAACAATATGCCATCGATGAAGATTTTAAAGAAGTATATGAGAAGCTAACCTTTGGTACACAAGTAGAGAGCTATTGTCTGCAGGGAAAGTTACTCTACCATCTTGGAAAGCTATGTATTCCTACAAGTGAACGAGTCCATGTAATATGAGAAGCTCATACTTCTCTTATGTCTGGGAATTTTGGGGTAGGAAAAACTATGGCTCATTTGCAGAGGTGTTGTTGTTTGCCTCAAATGAAAGTAATTGTAACCAAATATGTAAATGGGTGTGTGATGTGTTCTACTTGTAAGCCCACTAATATAAAACTGGGGCTATACTCACCACTTCCTATTCCATCCCATCCATGGGAAAGTGTATCCATGGATTTTGTAGGGGATTTACCAATGACCAAAGGGAGTCATGATTATTTGTATGTTGTAGTGGATAGGTTCAACAAGATGTGTAACTTGATGCCATGTAAAAAGTATATCATTGTTGAGAAGACTGCTAATATCCTCTTTCAACATGTTTGGGTTCACTTTGGATTACCCACATCTATCATCTAGATCAAGATACTCGATTCCTTGGGTACTTTTGGACAAGTTTGTGGAGAATGATGGACACAAAATTGAATAGGAGCACTGCTTTCCATCCATAGATCGACGAACAAACAAAAGTGGTAAACCAAAAAATGGTGCTTTTTCTTTGAGGCTACTGCAACAAGCATCCCAAGGTATGGGATGAACAGATACCCTATGTACAACATGCGTACAACCGAGATTTACATTCATCCACTTAGAGTTCACCTTTTGGGACTTGTTTTGGGTACCTACCAAAGGTTCCTTTGGAATTGATGTACATGAGAGATGTTGATTTAAATGAAGAAAGAACAAAGGACAGAGCCCGCAAGTTTATCCATAGGTTTCAACAGATACACCAGGCATTCAAGGAACAATTGGAGAAAATTCAAGCACAGTATAAAGCTCGACATGACAAGCACAGGGTTTATCATCAGTTTCAAGTTGGAGACTAGGTATGGCTTCACATCAGCAAGAAGAGATTGAAGGGTGAAGGAAAGAAACTCAACCCCATTCATTATGGACCCTTCATTATATTGGAGAAAAGAGGTACCAATTCTTTTCGTCTAGATATTCCACCTTATTTGCAGATTTACTCAGTTGTGAACATTGAGAACTTGAAACTTTTTGAGCCTCCCATAATCATGGATCAAGATGAGGAAGTTTCAATACCATCAGTTAATGAGTTTGCACCTAAGTAATTGGATGAGCTACAGGAATATATCATCCTGGACAAGAGGATGAGGAATTCACATAGGGGTGATGTTGATTATCTTCGGGTAGGCTTAAAAGGCACACATCCAAGAGAGGCAATGTGGATCAAGAAGGACAAAGTGAGGGGAATCTTCCATCACTTACTAGTTGAATGATGAAAGATTTTGGTGGTCCAAAAATCTCTTAGTGGGAAGGAATGATCCAAAAAGGATCTAGAGAAGGCTAAGAATAACTCAGAACTCACAGAGACAACTCATAATGGCTCCAACAGACAGAGAAAGGGAAAAAATACAAAGTTCCGAAAACTCAATGAAAACATAATGATCGTGAAGAGAGGGTCGCAATATTTCTAACGGTGCAAACGTCTCATAAAACAGAGTTACCTTTTGAAAGCTATTCACAGCCAAAGTTGTGGTCAAACAGGGCCAATCAGCAGGGGGCACATCATCATTAGTACTATTGATGTCAGTAGCTGACATGGAATGGTGACATCATCATACAGGATGTTGATGTCAACATGCCACTTGGAAACGCCATAGGCTACCATGTGTCACCCTCCAATGGGATTTTCAGGGGTCCATGTGGACTAGTAGAAAAGTGCCACGTGACACCTCCAGGAGATGCCACATGACACCACCTAGGAAGTTCCACATGTCAAGTACAAGTTGACGAGATGGAGACATCAGTAGAGAGGTGGGATAATCATCGGGCACCACGTGGCCCAATCAGTGGGTGACACATGCCATCCCCGAAACACCCAATATTAATCCATGAACGAATTTCGTTTTAAAAAAATGGTGGGTTCGCCAAATTTGGTGGACCACGCCAATTTTAACAGTAAGTTGGAATGGATTATAGAAAGAACGCTAAAGCTAGCGGAGACCAAATGTACAAACAACACATGAAAATGGAGTCCAGTGGGATTCGACCTCGGAACCTCTGCTATGCCCAAGCCTTATCAAATCCACCCACAACCAATGTGCCATGGGTAACTCTTGGTACATCCGACCATGGATATTATTTAAAATTTGTAATCCTCCCAGATCCAGGGGGAGAGGCGCGAACCTTACATACCTACGAGCATGGATTTCTAGAAAAGATTGTCATCATTGCAGGTTGCAGAGGGCACGAAAACTGAGATAAAATTATTCTTGGGTATGGGAGTGCTAGAGTTGGATTGGAGTGTGGATATAGTCATTTTTGGGTAATTCGACGCCATAAATTCAGTGGCGATGTTTGTTTTCTGATCTAAGCATTATTTCTGTAGTTTGATTTTAGAATGAGGTATATTTATGTATTTGCCAAATGTTTTTGCTGAGTTAATGAAAGAGCCTACCCATTTGAGAGCAGGACCCAGAGATGTAGTTCACTAGGGATGAACTCTATTATCAAGTTTTTGTGTTCATATCTGATGCTTATGTCTCTTCATTTTTAATTTTTCCCTTCTTTAGTGGCGCACTTTAATTTATGCTCATTTAATACAATTCTTTATAAGTCACGATGAAAAGATCCTGGATCACTCAATATTAAATTATTTTCTTTAGTTGACTTGTCTTCTAGGGTTATATCCAATGCTTTAGGGTTTATTCTTTATTCTCAGAATATTCTATTCTTGTCAGGACTACGCGTGGAGGTTAATACCTCACGCAACTACCATAATATCAAAAAATATCATATGGATGTCAAAGATAGGCCAAACAAGTTTTTTTCTAGAAGTATTTGACACAAAGGGCTTAGTTATATGGTGTATTGACAACTTTAAGAAATACCAAAGTATTATCAAAATGAATGGGTGCTCGACAATTTCTTTGGGACCACCTACTTTCAATCAGATGCTTAAATTTTCGAAGCCAATTGCAATATTTAAATTCGAGGAAGCCAATAATTTTTTCAAAGTTAAAAATGGTGGTAGAGATATATTTCCACGGTGTTTGGAGGATCCCTCAACAATGTCGAAGGACTTATCTTTAATACATGTTAGTCAACTCAAGAAACCCTACAAAGAAATTGCCTAGTTTTTAGCTAGAATTCTCGGGTTGGAATCCACTGCTACTATTCCCAAGTTGGCTATGTATATATTGTATTACTTTGTTCAAGGAAAAAGGGTTTTTGATTGGTTAAGGATTATATCCACAGAAAAAACATCTCAATTTTTTAACTTTAAGAAATATCTAAAAAGTTTTATATGTCTGGGTATTTAGTTTCTGCTATCATTGATAGTCATGAATTTCAAGGGCTCCATATTTCAAAGAAAGTTGATCTCATGACAGACCTGATTTATACTTGGTATCCAGAAAGTATCAAAACATTAATTTTTGGGGAAAGTACTTCAAGATTATCATTAGAAGTGGAATCATTTTTAAATCAAAGGGGATTAATTGAATACAATGAAGACTACAACATTTTCATAATCTATTGTTTTCATGTGACACCTACTTATCTCCCATTTTTCGTGTCTGATATAATTTTCATAATGGAATTTTGTAGACCTGATGATGATATCCTTTTGGAAGACATGGACCTTGATGTTGACATAGAAAACACTGAATTCCCAAAAGAAGAGTGAAGAACTCTACCAGAAAAGGAGATAATTGTCCAAGAAGCCTATTTTGATGAAGAGGAGTCATGAAACCTCCACAAAACATCATTTTATAAGGAACTAAAAAAGTTAGTGTTTGAAAGTGTAAATTCAAGAGGAAAAGGGGTAAAAGATTCAACAATGGATTTAAGAGGAGTTTCAACATCTAAACTTAAAAAAATTCACATGGTCACTGAAAATTCCTTAGATATATCAATTGACGACATGGAAGCGGAAAATGAAATTTCAAAAAATAAAGTCATAGAACTGGAAAATGCTTTGATGCCACCTCTAATCTTTGGAAAACCACTTGTTTTTGTCCAACCCGAGATAAATCTTGAAAACCTTCTTGAATCCAATTCTAAGTGGAGATGAACACCTATTTTACTTGTTGCAATAAGAAAATTCATTGAGGAAAACATCAAAAAGAGGATGTCTCTTGTCCTTGAAGCTTGAGATATCAGTAATAATATTATGACTTTTGGTTCAAAATTGCATAGTTTCAAAGATGATCTCCAAGCTGATTATGAGAATGAAGAAGGATTTTACAAGGATGTTGTCCCTATTTTTGTTCAGAAGATCATGAACATAACATAGTTGAAAATAAAGAAATACAATTTTTCTTCTCAAGCTAGGGTAAAGAAACTTAAAGCATGTTGGTTTAAGAAAATAAAAACTTTGAAGGAACTGTTGGAAGAATGTAATGAAGTAATTTCTAAAAGGGAGACTTTGTATAAAAAAATGACTGAAATTGATTTAGCTGGAAACATCGGAGAAGAACATGATCCTCATTTAATTCTAAACTCTACATTTATTACAAGGGATCAATTCGAGGAACATGTGGAAATACTCAAAAGTTTGTCTACATAAAAGTTTAATGGTATAAAAGAATATAATGAAGATGAAATTGATAATTGGTTGGTTAGTTATTCAAACAAAAACAAGTATATTGAAAATTCATTACATCAAATATAATATGATTTAAGGGAGCTAGAAAGTACTTTGTTTGATATAAGGATTAGACAAGAGATTAATTTCTCCCCAATGAAGGATTATATTGAAAAATGGTTAAAATAGGCCTAGTTAAAAATAACCGAAGAAGATCAGTTGGGAACTGTCGAAACCAACCAACCAACCACAACAAAGAATAGCATAAAAGGCACAACGAGAAACAAATAAAAGAGATATTCCATCACAGTAAGACCATACTAATCACCTTTTTTTTTCCAGAATTCATTCAGTTGTATTTATTCTTTCATTAGAAAAGCATAACTGGATTCTAATAACTTCTCCTTTTCTTCTGTCCATATCTTGTTGTTTGTGCTCTGTCCCAGATTTACATTTTTTTCTTCATCTTTCTTGTATATATTTTATGGTTCATGGGAGCTCTAATCCCATTCTATTTATGGACAAACACCTTTAAATTTCTAAGATTGTAAAAGACTTTATCATTTTTGAGAAATACCAGAGAGCTATTTCGGAGTTGATTTTCAATGTATTTTATAACTCTGAGTTTTGAGTATAAGATATTTGAAATCAACTTTTCAAATTCTATTTTTGATCTTTACAAGAATTTCTCTTTCAAAGTTCTCTTTTGTGTTGGACCATTTTCCCTTTTTATTTTGAATGTAATAAAAAAAACCTGAAATTGTGATGGATGTGAGAATTTATGTTATTTCCTGTAATTTATTTATTTCCAACAAATGTGATTTAAGGCTCCTCGTCCATTTATTAGGAACTCTTATATTTGTACTATTTTAAATTTGTTTGAGCGATAAAGTTTTGGGTTTTTCTCTAAAGCAACATACTACATTATTTCATTAAAATTTTAAAAGAAAATCTTTGAAGAATTTAAAGATGAGTACCACCTCTATAAAAACGCAGGGGGATTTATATCCTCATGAGTTTTTTGTTTTGATCTTAATAGATTCAAACGTCAACAAGTGCACAAGTTCCATTACATATAGAAAAGCTACGACATTTCATAATTGAGGTCCTAACAGCCAATCAGAGAAGTATAGCCAAATGTATAATCAGTTTGCATTTTCGGTCTCAATCCCTAATTACATAAAGGAGATCCATTGAAAAGTAACTGATTTTTTTTCAAACCCTAGTTCTATTTTTGGACTATAGCAAGAAAGATGTAATTTACAAAGAAATATGATGGTCCTAGTTTTGAAGAATACATAAAAAATATAAGAGAATAAATTGATACCACTTGTAGTAAAACTTAAAAAATATAAGAGAGATTATAGAACTTGATTTAAAAATAAACCCTTGAAAATCCAAGATACCAAATACTCATCATGAACAACACCAAGAATATAGAGAGAAGAACCCTTAAGGTAGGGTAACACCATCAAAAAATCCTTATGGAAGAAATCACTCTGCAAGCCATGTTTGCTACAATACAATACATTCCAATACGTATCAAATACAATGGTACCCATGTGTATTTACACTATCTCATGAGTATACCTAGGGGTCTTGTGCCAACTACCCCTTATTATTATATTATTTCCTTTTAATTACATAGTGGGCCTATTATTGGATAATAATGTAAAAAATTGCATATAGTTGTATATGTTTACTGGATTCTCTATCTTTAGACCTGAAGTGGTTTCAGATCCACATATTCAGGAGTCACTTGAACTCTCTCATAGGCTATATATGTAATGCAAGTTTGATGAATTATAAGTGTGAGTGAGACAATTGGTCTCACAATTATGTATTTGCATCAATGTCTATCTATTTATTGTTAATTTGGTATCAGAGCCTGTGTAATCTGTCGAGAGGGCGTGAGTTGTGAGGAGTTGAAAAAAATGTTGTTGTTGTGTGTGTTAGTTCTTTTTCCGTGGTTGAGTTTCGACCTTCGTGAGCTGTGCACAGATTTGCGTGTATTGCTGACAGATTGAGAGCTATGACCTAAACATGGATGTTTGATTATTGTTTGCACGTGAGAGCTGCAACCTGAATTAGATCATATTCTTGGTATGGATCCACGATGATGTCCAAGGAGGACGCTCCATTGATTTTCATCCTAGGAGGACCTATTCTGAAGTCAAATCCGATGTTATCTAAATATTATGTGCATCAACTCATTAAGAGAGAGGTTGGTCACTATCCAAATAAAGAGTTGTGTTCTATGAGGTAGCCACGTAAGGGGTGAGCTAGACATGAATCAGAGTCATAGTCATTGTTGTTGTGAGTTCTGTTCATGTGAATCATGATCACCATGTTGCAAAAAGAGGCTTTCTGCCTTGGAATGTTAGGTTTTGGCGAAATCGTTGCCCAATTATCTCTTTCGTAGGTAGTTCATTGTTGAAAACCTGTAAAGGAAAGAGATAATATGTTGTCGGGTCATTTCTATCATTGACGTGAAACAAATAATGGGAAATAAAAACATTGCACAAAATATTGACAAACAATTTCTCTTCAGATTCCTCTAGCTTCCAAGTGTGAGATCTGTGTTTGTATGCATTTTTTTAATTTGGTATAATTTTTTTTCACAGTCTCCTTGGTAAAATCACAATGACACAATCTTTCCTATTGTGTACTTTGTTGTCATAAGAAAGTAATTTGCAATTTTAAAAATTGCAGGAATTATTTTTGAGGTGTGATTAAAATGGATAACCCTTTGGCGAAAACATATTTAAATGAAGCAACCCAGTTAGATGGTGCAAATTATATGAATTGGAAATTTAATATGTAGACATTGGGAGAAACAAGAGACAAAGGAAAAAGTGATACTAATAATGTTCATAAAAGACAGTATCATACCTCATATCATCACTACAACAAAACAGGAAATTAACACCTAAAATAACGCCAAAATTTAGTGTATTTCAGTTCATGATTTAGACACCTTTCCAACGCAAAACGGGGTGCAAAAATGAATCTTTATAATTGTGCCAGATTTAACGCTAGATTTAGCGTCGGAAAAATAACTCCATATTTAGCACCAGTAATAGCGCCAAATTTAGCGCCCAAAAAAGCGCCAGATTTAGCGCCAAGAATAGCGCTAGAAATAACGCTAGATTTAGTACTGGGTTTAGCGCCATGAATAACGCCAGATTTAGCTCTGCGTTTAGCACCATGAATAACGCCAGATTTAGCTTCTAGTTTGGCTTCCAGATTTACGTCCAATTTTTCTTCTGATATGGCTTCCAAGTTTTCATCCAGTTTGGTGTCTGGTTTGGCTTCCAATTTTGTGTCTAGTTTTTCTTCCCATTTTGCGTCTAGTTTTGCTTCTCGTTTTGCTTCTTTTTTGGCTTCCATTTTTTCTTCCAGTTTTTCCTTTGGTGTGGCTTCCAATTTTTTTTCCAATTTGGATTCCATTGTTGCTTCATTTTTTTCTTCCAAAAATGCTTCTTGTTTTGCTTACAATTATTAATTTAATATGTTTTATTTCAATTTAATTAGTTAAATATATCATTTCTCTTAAATAACTTATATGATTATAAATTAAGTCATATAAATTCATTTGAAATATTTTATAGGATAACATTTATAAAGAATTTATAGGGAAACAAACATCCATACAAATTAACAACATCATTATACTTATTAAATATGCATCCAAACCATCATATGTCATAAATATGCATCCAAAAATCATCAACCACTTTCTGAGTCAATACCGATAAGATCATCATCATATATAACTAAAAAAAGTGAAATTGAAATATGTCAGTAGATCAATAACATGTGAAAATGATACATGTCCAACAATCGACACAAGTCAAAATGATACATCATGTACAAATGATATAAATAAAAATGATAAATTATGTAAGACAAAATGATACAAGTCAATACGATACGTCATGTCCAAATGATATAAATCAAAATGATACATGTCAAAATGATACAACTCAATAATATGGTACTGGAGGCTGTGGAAATGATACATGTCAAAATGATACAACTAAATAATATGGTACTGGAGGCCGTGAAAATGATACATATTATAGTAACCATGAAAAGAGGCATTATAAAAATATATCAAAAATTATCCATGATGCAGTCTAGATGATCATGAATGTCACCGGTTGCTACCAGCAACTGCCTCATCATCATCATCATCACCATCATGATCATGATCATCATCATCTGCATCGACATCATCCTCATTGTCATATATATCTGTGTCATCATGAGCATCATCTTCCATCTCAATATCAGACCTAACATGATTTGGATCTATTTGATGAGGATGATCTAGATCTTATGGAAGATCCTTGTTCTGCAAAAAAAACATTTAGAATGAAAAGTTATTATTTATTTCATGCAATAATTAATTTCTCTATTATATATCTAATATTACAATATATGAAATGAAACAATAATCATATTACATCATATCAAACTGCACATACGATAAAAAAAATTCAAATAATTTACAACTAGATGTCATTCAAATGATGTAAAACATTCAACAATTCTAATAAATGTTAGTAAATATCATAAAAAAAATTGTTATATAATTTAACTATCAATTGCAATTTATATTAAATAAGCTTAAGTAAAAACCCTCTCCATTTTGTGCTATATATGATTATGTTTGAAATAGAGCTTGGTTGGCTTATCTGTTAGTGGCTTCTCAAAGTATAAATAAATATCTTTGTCATGCCTTGCTATGCCTTGTTAATCTAAGGAGATAAGATCCCATTGACTGAAATAAAAGTAGAAGCATTGGTGAACATAGTATTCACCATGCTAACACATCAAGGAATAAACCCCAAATAAATCAATATCTCATAAACAAAACACCATACCATGCCTTTTCATGCGTTTCCATGGCTTGCCTTGCCATGCCATGCCTTGTCGTGCCTTGCCATGTACAGCCTTGCCTTGACATGCCATGCCTTGCCTTGACTTGACATGCCATGTTTTTCCATGCATTGGTGTGCCTTGTCATGCCTTCCCTTGCAATGTGTTTCCTTTCCATGCCTTGCCTTGACATGTGATGCCTTTCCTTGACATTCCATTCCTTTCCTTGACATGTGATGCCTTTGATTTCTGTGACATGCCATGCCTTTCCTTGACATGTCATGTCTTGCGTTGTCTTTCCATGCCTTGCCTTGACATTCCATGCCTTGCCTTGACATTCCATGCCCTCCCTTGACATTCCATATGATGCCTTTCCTTGACATGCCTTTCCTTGACATGTCATGCCTTGCATTGGCATGCCTTTCCTTGGCATGCCATGCCTTGCCTTGACATGCCATGCATTGTCATGTCTTTTCATTCATTTCCTTACCTTGACATGCCTTGAAATACCATGCCTTGTCTTTCCTTTCCATTATTTTCAATGTGTTGTTGTGCCTTACCATGAATTTCCTTTCCTTGTCATGAATTCCATTTCCTTTCCATGCCTTGCCTTGACATGCCATGAAATACCTTACGTTGGAATGCCTTGCCTTGCCATGTTGTGTCTTACATTGACATGCCTTGCCTTGACATGCCATGCCTTGTCGTGCCTTGCCATGCATTTCCTTACCTTGAAATGCCATGCCTTTCCTTGACATTCCATGCCTTGTCTTGCCTTGTCATGCCTTTCCTTTCCATTCCTTGCCTTGCCATGCATTTCCTTGCCTTTACTTGTCATGCCTTGCCATGACATGACATGCATTTCTTTGACATGCCATCGCTTTCCTTGACATTCCATGCCCTACCATGCATTGCCTTTCCTTGACATGCCATTCCTTGCCTTGATATGCCATGCTTTGGCATGCATTGTCGTGCCTTACCATGACTTTCCTTGCAATGCATTGCCTTGCCTTGTCATGCATTGCCTATACATGCCATGCCTTTCCTTGACATTCCTTTCCTTGCCTTTCCTTTCCATGCCTTTTGTTGACATGGAATTCCTTTCCTTTCCATGCATTCCCTTGCCTTGAAATGGAATGCCTTGCCTTTCCATTTATTCCCTTGCCTTGCATTTCCATGCCTTTCTTTGACATGCCTTGCCTTGCCTTGACATGTCATTATTTTCCTTCCCTTTCCATGCCTTGCCATGACATGCCTTGCCTTTCTTTGACATGACTTTCCTTGAAATGACATACCATGCCTTGTCTTTCCTTACCATTCTTTGCAATGTGTTGTCGTTCCTTACCATGACTTGCCTTGCAATGCATTTTTTTCCATGCATTCCTTTGCCTTGCCTTGTCATGCCTTTCCTTGACATTTCATGCCTTGTCTTGACATGCCATGCATTGCCTTGCCTTGAAATTCCATGCCTTGTCTTGCCTTGCCATTCTTTGCCATGCATTGTCATGCCTTACCATGCCTTGCCTTGCAATGCCTTTCCTTGCCATGCCTTGCCTTGACATGTCATGCCTTTCCTTGACATGCCATGCCTTGCCTTGACATTCCTTGTCTTGCCTTGCCTTGTCATACCTTCCACTGACATGTCTGTAATTTGTGGTATTTATCCCAACATGGTAAGGTCACCTTAAAATTATGTTCATTGCTTCTTCCAAACAAGAAGAGGGGTCAAATTTTTGCTAGATTCTTTGTCGAATTAGTGTTGTTGACTAAGGCACAAAAAAATAATCCAATTTTGGAGCTCAAGACAAAGCATCAAAGTCTCACTCTATAGCTAGAACAGATTTGGATGATTGACATGATAAATCTTGAGAGTACAGGTAAAGAAACCATCAATGTGGCACAAATAGCATGCTCAGAAAACACCTTAGCCTAGAAGGAGTTTCTTGGATTAGCATGTGGACACAATTTTCTTCACGTGTAAATTGAGAAAAAAGGAAGTGATCCTTGATCATACCACTATTGGTGCTTTAATCTGGACAAGTCGATTGAGCCTTGAAATTTACAAGATGGTACAAAAGGATTCTCCTTAGCCTTTCATGGACTGACTATGGCAATAGAGTTCTGTTTCAGTGAAGATTGATTTGCATTAGGTCATCAATTTCACAATCGTCATCAATTCCAAATTGATCTTACAACATCTCTGTTAGCATTCCCAAGCCCATCCATGCCCTCACCAATGATCACCAATTCGTTAATAGAAGAAAAATAAACCTCAATTTTCATTATAAGTTGCATCCATGTTTGTTGGCCTTGTAAACAATTATGGCCTTTCTGTGACCATATTAACGGTTATATCCAAGAATCAACCTATGAAACTCTTTCTTTTGGCACCATACCAACTACCTTAGAAATCCTGTCAACCTTCTTCATTCATCTCCTGTAGATACAATACCCTCTTATACTTGTAGTTGATTTTATGATTATTACCTTAGCTCCAACAACACAACAAACTTCTTGCTCCATATGATGCAACATATATTTGAGATGTATGTGTTGATGAATCATTTTCTTTTCTCATGGGCGATGATTATAATACCCCTTGTACATATTCTTTGTTTATTTCAATCTCTCCACAACTGCAACATACTTTTGGGATTTCATTTTCTCTAGATCAAGAAATGTGGCTAATGCATTTCTTGTGGATTGATTTGTTGCACATCCACCAAAGTTAGGTTTAAGACTATGTTCTCATTCAAAATGTGGACAACCGGAATGATGAAGAAGTGGTGACCCTATCACAAGAAGTATGTACTATTGGATGATAAATTAGGTTCCTTCAAGACAAGAGTGTAATTGTCATACAATTACACTATGTCCAACAATGACACTCTGTCTCATTGAGCGAGAGGATGCTTTCCTTACTGTTCATTGACAAATAAAAAGACAATTTGTCCAACAATTTTCGATGTCTTCAACAAAATGTAATTCAAGCTCATGGTAAGAGACTTTGAAGACACTCCTTTAGACTTTGCTTTTCTCTAGTATTGAACTATATAGAACTTTCAATATTCCTTTAGATTATGAGGAGGACAAATAAGTAAGAAGTATACTACATAGTGAATGATGGTAATAATAATAAGAATCAATTTCCTTTATAATTTACTAATTAAAACTACGACCAACAAAATTTGAATCCAATCTCATCATTAAAAATATATCTTTTTTATTTTATTGATAGAAACCCAGATCAAATTGACACTAATTCTGAGAGATCATTTAATGTTGGAAGTCTTGGGTGCTCATAATTTGCATAATTTTGTGGAATACCAAAATAAGAATCACAATAAGTTGGAAGTGATGGTTGAAGGTTGGGCTGTAATACGACAATTTAAGGGATTAGAAAGCTGACTGGGTGACACTAGGTAATATATCTATCAGGGACACAATAAAAATTTGGTCCGAGGGCACAAAATAACAACCAAGCGACCTTAGTGGGATAGATAGAGACCATTTCCTGGAAGGCCCTATCCCTAATAATATAGGGTCATTGATATGGAGAAATGTGGAAAACTCCCTCTCCCTAATAATATAGGGTCATTGATATGGAGAACTGTAGAAAACTCTTTCAATTTGATCAAAACAGGTCTCTAATATAATCATGGAAACAAATCTCAAATTAGCACTTGGATAGATAAAATCCTTTTAGAAGAGCCACTCTTCAAAAGGGTTGAACTTTTTACTCTCAAAATATTGATGGATAGTAGGGAAACAACCTCGAAGTTCTAGCAGATCTCTCACACTGGGAATAACAGGGAAACAAATGAAAACGTTGGAAAACTGCAAGGGAATTGAACACTCTAGAAGACCTTCATAGAGACATGGACACACTGATCTATAATCTAAGGGACCTTTCCCTAACAAAAACAACCAAAAACATTTTAGTGCAAGGGAATTCCTCCAAATGTTATAATGTAAAGGCATGATATGCTCTTTTATAAATTCCTACAATCAGATCTACAGAGAAGGAAGTCAAGAGTCTGGCAAAGAATCTGGAAAAACATCTCTATCCTAAATATCATTTTTTTCTTTTTGACCCCTGAAACACAATAAGCTCCTAATTGCTAAAAAAATATAAAAAAGGAAGGCTTATATGGCCACTCTTGTTGTGTTATATGCAAAATTGAGGAACCAAATCAACACATCTTTATTGATTGTATCTTCATTAGAAAAATCTGACAGTAAATAAAGAGGGGCACATTTATAGCACGTAATAATCCCACAGAACTGAGATACGATATTTAAGTAATGGAAAACACTTTTCCCCTTCTCGCTGAGTGATAAGCCGATATTGTAAAAATTCTAGAGTTTCCTTCCAACCTACATCCTTTGGTAGGTTTGGGTTGCTCATAATATTTAAATATTTGAAGGAAAATCCTCATCTCCTGAGAGAGATATCACCTATGTTCTTTCCCTCTTAAAAGAATCAGTGGTACTTGATTTTTCAAAAATCCATCAAGATTGTTCGACAACACAGGTATTCCAATAGAGGACGAACACCTTCAATAACCACTCACATAACTAGATCAAAGATCAACACACTGATGTTTTTATGTGGTAAAAACCCTACGGGGAAACATCCATGACCCCAGCCAATGCGACGACTTGGAGAAGTTTATTAATGCAAAGAAAAAGATTACAGAGAGATTTTACAAGATATTTTCTCACAATCGATCATCGACAAATGACCCTCCATGCTCTTTAAATAGAGATCATGGACCAATCAGGTGTTAAGCCACAAATCAATGGCCATTAAGATCGAGGAGAGTATGAACCGTCGGATGACTCTATGTCAGGAACATATCATGATCGTCAGATTTCCTAACTACAAATGCATACTAATTCATACTA
>ML792721.1:185931-201101 GCA_009831015.1 Picea engelmannii | reverse complement strand
ACTAGAAGGAAGCTACTACTCCCTGTGTTCAAGCACCCACTTGAACCTCTGAGGACACCAATCCTCCCTAGCACCTCCCTTCCACCCTAGATTATGAATATGAAATATTGAAACCTATTACAGTGATATAGTGTTCAATAACAACTTACTAGTCTCATCATTGTTCTGCAATATTTTGCTACTCAGTCTTCCTCACTGTCTTCCTGCATGCATTCGCTACCCATTCTATTCTTCTGCCTTTTGTGATCTGTGTGCCATTCTCATTAAATTCACCTTTTGTTTCCTGTCCATTTCAGCTGTTGCACCACCCCTTTACTTCTTCACACATGCATTACTTCACCTCAACAACAACAACCTCATCACTTCTTTGTTCCATGTACTTATAGCTTATATACACCTTGTGCATGCAATGTACACCATGCCTCTACCTGATCACACTACGTTAATATCTTCCACATCTCGAGTTCTCTGTCTGATCATCATGGTAACCCTTCAGCTTTTCTGATGGTTTTCCCATGTGTTCAGCATCACTGGATGTCATGTTGAGATTCCTCAGCCTCTATGGCAGTCGAGACTCTTCGTCTTCTCTGGCATAGTTGAGCTTATACTTTCTGCTTCAGTTACAAACTTCAACGCTCATCCACTTTTCAGTCACCTCCACGAACAGTCTTTGTTCTACTGGTTGATCTCTTGAGACTCTTCACCTCCTCTGTCAATCACCTCAAAGTGTCTTCGAGTCATCTGGTAGAACTCATCACTGGTTTCTGGCAGGTTCACTGTGTCATGCAAGAGTAGCCCTTCGATCTCCTTTAGTTTCATCTTCACCGTTGAATGATCTTCATAAGCTTGCCTTTATTTCGTATTTCATCATTTCGGCTTTCCTGTGGCCAAGTGTCTTGCTAGTCCATGTCGCGATCTTCGAAACTTCGAAATGGAGCTTTTCTGCACTAGCTCCTTCCTCTATATGACCATGGCCATGACGAAGCGCTTGTTCATAAAGTGCTTTTCGAGATTTCATTTTTCGGCATTTCAGGACTCCTGGTGTTGAGAGTCTCTAACTTCTCCATCTCCCAGTAACCGAAATCCTAGTCTCTAATACATCGAAGGGGTTCGGATTAATGGTCCACGATCTCTTCGAACCAACGGCTTAGATCATTTTGTGATTTCGGCATTCCTGTGGTGAATGTTCTTGACGCTTCCAACTACTAATCCACGAAACTCTTAAATGGCATGGGATCAATGGTCCCAAACAACCCTTTATTTGACAGCTTAGATCATTTCACGATTTCGACATTCCTATGGTATTGTTTCTTGCCTCTCTAAGTCGCGATTCATGAAACCCTGAAATGGAGTCTTTGACATGCTATGATCTTCTGCCATGCGTCCCTATTGGATCAACGGTCAATATTTTATCGAGACTTCGCAATTCCATGAGCCTTCGTTGTGCCTGATCAATGGTCCATATTTTTCCTCGATCTAATGGTTGAGATTATTTCATGATTTTGCATATCGCGAGTTCGAGAGGTGAAAGGCTGGAGCATTTCATACCTTTGACTTTCCAATCGGTGAAATGTTGATCTGTGTCCACGTGTCCTGCCCATAGATGGACGGTCCTCCTTCTTTCGGGATTTTGTATACCCGCTTCTCCTTGCACTTTAATGAATGTGTAGGTTCTCCCTGATCCAATGATGGTCGAAACTTATGCTCAGATCTGATGCCTGAGATCTGTCCTCCTCTTCTGTGCGTTCTTCTTGTCTACAATCAGATCTGATGGTCCTCCTTCTTTAGGGAATTTAAATGGGATCCAACGATCACTGGCGCTTCTCCTCCCGATCTTAGGCACTGCGATCGATTCCGCACTAATTACTCCTGAGCTTACATTGTTCTTGTTTTTTATCGATGCTTACTCCGATCTTGTCATCAATGACCTCCCTACAATCCTTTGCACGTTTGTTTCCATCTTTGCTGCTGTACTTGCCATCAATGACAAGCCTACAATGTTTGTAAAACATGCCAATAGAACATGATTGAAGATCTATTCTGAGAAAGAGAGCATGAGGAGGATCTCATGGACGCATTGAATTTTCGGCAAGTCTAAGATCATGACGACGAAATTCTTGGAATTACAGAAAACCCTATTTTTTGGTGCATACGTAGGCTGTTTGTGTATAGGGTGCATAAACGCAAGTTATCTATGTACAGTGTGTGTACAATATGTAGGATGTTAGTGTACAGAGAGCGTACAGTGGATAAAATCATGGAGATTTTTGATTCAGCTGATGACAAGTTGTTGAAGACTGAAGTTGGTTCTAGATTTGCATTCTATGGGCTCAGTTTTGTCATTGAGACATTGGTATGGTTACATTATCGTCTTGATGGATAGTATTGCTTGTTGTGTTTTGAATTCTTAGGTCATTCTTGGTATGGCTGATGTGATGTGGTTTATGTTGGTTGATGGAGTGAGCAGTACTCTTGTGATTCAGTAGTTATATGATTGCTATGGTATACTAGTTGCTTATACATGATTGAGTTAGCATTCATATTGATTGGTTGTGGAGCATGAGTAAGATATTGGAGAGCTTGGATGTGTTGTGACTGTCTGGTGGTCAGTTTGGAAAGTGAGAGACAAAAGAGAATGATAAATTGGTTGCATAGGATCTGAGTTAATATTGAAGGATAAACCCTAATAGCTCAGAAGGTATACGCAGGTTATTGTATACCTTGGTTGCGTACATACGCGGGTTGTAGTGAGCCAGGATGCATACACACGTGGGCTGCACTACTGACAGGTCACGTACCTATTGCAGATTGATATCTGTTGAGGATTGTTTCCTCATCTCAGTTGGTGCCGAGGATGTAAGTTGAGTCTTGCATTATAGACCCAGTGCTCTTGTAGAGTTGTACTCTATTCAGTTGTTGCTGAAAAACCCCAAGGATTGTAGTCCGTAATAAAAAGAAAATTGTACATACATCTTGTGTTCTTTGTGTTCCTTGTGGTGATGACTTATTGATGATATATTGCTGATATATGTTGTTGATATGTGTTCACATCTAACTGGTTATAAATGACAACAATGAGTAATGAGTAAATGTTGAATTCTAACTAATGAGTTTTGTGAAAGAGGGAAGTTTCGGTAAAAATATCCCCACACTCATTCACTCCCCCCTCTAAGTGTGGTAGGTGTGTCCAACAATTGGTATCAAAGCATGCCTTCACTACAAGCCTTAACAAGCTTGAAGGAGATCCATAGACACACAAATGGATGATGAAGTTCCAATCCTTGATGAGGAAAACTATTCTACTTGGAGAATAGAGATGAGATTACATTTGAAGACAATGGGAGCAGAAATTTGGAAGGCAACCATTGGTGGATCAGTTCCTTTGAAGAACAAGTCAAAGTTTGCAGCTCAAAGAGAATGAAAGAAGAATGATGCATTGGCTCTCAACACCATTCTTAGTGAACTCTCAAGCCCTATCAAAGAAATAATAGAATAATGCACTTCCGCCAAGGATCTATGGCTAAATCTAGAGGAGACATATCAAAGAAAGAAGGAGAAGAAAGACATTGAAGACAACTCCATAAAGACACATGAAGGTAAAGAATCTCCAAAAACTCTTGGTTTCATTAGCTCTAAATATGATGATGTTGGCAAAAACGAAGATCTTGAAGACATTTCAAATGAAGGAAAAGAATCATTTGATGATGTTGACAAAAGGGATTATCTTGAACACATTTCAAATGAAGGTAAAGAATCTACACAAACCCTTGATTACAATAATTCAAAATGTGATGATGTTGAATTTTTATGTACAAGTGAAGAAGAAAATCTAGAATTAGTTTGGATAAAATCAAATGATTGTTATCCCATGGAAGAAGTAGAGGAAAAACTATTGGAGCTTAAAGAGAAAGTTGAAATAGGTCTATATGAATATAGCAATGACCACTATTATATAGATTATAGCTATCTTTCAGATAACACTAAAAAGTTTCTCAAGAAGAGTCAAAGGCACATATTGAAGTTAAGAGAAATGCTCAAAGAACTAGAATAAAGTAGTAAGACTCAATTAGAAGAAAAGGAAGAAGAGATCACTATACTAAAGAATGGAAAAGAAGATATGAATGTAGATGATGAGATTAGCAAAAGTTTTGAAACTATTGTCCATCTCAAGACCCAAATTGAAGAAGCCAAAAGGGTAGAAGAACTATTGAAGGATCAGATAAATGAAAAGGAAGAGTCATGTCATAAGTTAGAAGCTGAAGTTGTTGACCTTAGAAAGAAGGTAGAGAAGTCAAACAAATTCTTGAATAGCTCAAGAATCTTGGATCAAATCTTGGAAAGTCAAAGATCACCATGTGATAAATCAGGGCTTGGATATAAAGAAGAAGCTACACATGTTGAAGCAAGCACCTCAAAGAAGCATGAGGTAAGTCCATCAAAGAAGGAAGACAATGTTGCAAAGAAACCATATACACAAGGCAAGGAAAATTTCAAAATAAAAAAGTAAGGAAGACATCAAGAAACTATCTTTGGGACACCAAAGCAAAGGTATGAAAGTATTTTTCATGGGCATTGTTATTCATGTAATGAATATGGTCATAAAGATTTTGAATGTAGATCTTATGAAAGAAGATATAATGGAAGGTTTCATAACACCATAAGGTATTGGAGGTGTGATAAAGTAGGACATATTGATGTTCATTGTAATTCCATTAGATGCTACAGTTGTAGTGGATTTGGCCACAAATCCCAGGAGTGATGGAACACAAGAAGAAAATCCATGATGAGGACTTCACATAGAATGGATAGAAGAAGGAATGAAGTAAGGAAGGGAGACATCTTTGAAAATATGAATTCTCAGAGCTTAAGTTCTGAAGAGCAGGGACATCTACAGAAGTGGGTGAAGAAGACAGAGCAACCAAAATAGAATGAAAGATTGAAGGGAAGTTCAAAAGTGTCATCTACTGAGGCATACATAGGTGACAGTGGTATCAGCCATGTACATATGCAAGCTGAACTTGTATAGGTCACGTACATACGTGAGCTGTCTGTGCAGCAGGTTGCGTATATGTGATGAAGCCTAAGGAAAATGGCTATGCATAGGGATTGGAGTTTGATGTGATGGTATAACTCTGTGATGCAGAGTCTGACATGGTTTATTGTAGGTTCTGACACTGTTTTCTTCAGGTTTTTATGATTCTATATTGGATTATGTAAGGTGATGATGTAAAATAAAATCTTGGGTGCATGGAACTAACCCATGAATATGGATTGATGCATTTTCTGTTGAAGAACAATGCTGGGTATGGCAATGAAGTTGTGACACCTTCATTATGTGATATATCTTGATGATGTATTGGAAGCTTACTTGTTGGAAAGCTTGATGCATGCATTTAGCATGTGGATGGGCTACACATTGGGACATGTGGTTGCTGAGTTAAAAAAAGTGATCATGTTGTACATCATTGATGCATGATTGGTACATTTCTAGTACATTGGTAGAGGCACCTACTAGCAGTTTGATTGGCACATGTTTGGCATACATGTATGGAACTCATCATTTTGTGGTACTGGTGCATGGTGATGAACATACACTCATAGATGGCATTGGTATTACTTGATTATCACAACAATTTATGTTTTTTTGAGATACATGATTGTGGCACTTGGTTCATGGTAGAGACATATCATGAGTGATATGACACATTGTTTGGCATATTGGTAGATGTACATGGTTGGTAGATTGGTGGATGCACATTGTTGGCATATTGGTAGAGGCATATGATTGATACATTCCATGGATGATATCTTTTGACATGTTGCATGATGTTGATGTACATTGGCGTTGTGCATGATGAGCACACATTTTTGTACAGGATGTACTTGGTTGATATTTTTCTCATGATTCTTTATTTCATTGTTGACATATCTTTTTCTTCATGATGCTTGGTATGGCATGAGTTTGATGCATGAATAGGTCCAAGGATTGTTACATGGTAGCACATTGTTCATCTTGCTGACAAGATAGGGGAGACATACCCATAGGGGGAGTCATTATTCTTCCCATGATTCTAGGAGGAGATATTTATCAGATGCATACCTATAAAAGATCCATATACTTGAAGAAAGAGCACAGAATCATAATCTCAAGGGGAGAAATGGTCACAGGGGGAGGATGTTCGATGTATCTTCAGCATTACATCAGAGTGATATCCCTTATTCAAAAGGGTATAGATTATTCATAGGAAGATCAAAGGCACTAAGATAGGGGTAGCGGCCCCAAGAGGAGAATGGCCCTTTGCCATTGATTTCAAAGGGGGAGAGCTAATCACATTGATGTTTATGATGGGGATAGATAGTCACATTGACTATTGATGTAGAGCATGTCTTATCTACATATTGACAAAAATAATTGGTAATTGGTGTTGACATCAATGTTGGTATTTCCATAAATGCCAAAGAGGGAGATTGTTGGATCATGTTGTCATTGATGCCAATGGTTTGATTGATTGATGTCAAGTGACTTATTGATGCTAAAGGATTGATTGAGTGATGATTTATGTAATGTAATATGTATTGTCCTTGATGAGAATGCATAGATGAAGATGGATCAATGGGTTGTCATTAATACATGATGAAGATGGATAGATGTGGTTTCATTGGTATATGATGCATTGTTGGAAAAATGTATTGATGAATCATCATTGTCTTATGATGGTTGATAAAGTGCACAAATGGATGAACTCCAAAGTGGTCCCCTTATGGTGAAATCCCTCATGGGAAGACGCTTTGTGGATTGATTTATCCTAGAATAATGGTTGGAGGACCCATGTTTGTATGTGGAATAATAAGATGAAGATTAATGAAGTTGTTGGTGAAACTATCCTAGATGGATATTACTTGTCATGTCATTTCCGGTGGTATGTGTAATGTCACATAACTCCTCACGGTTTGGGAGTTATGGCCTTACGAAGTTGGAGGACCTTCACATGTTGGCTTGAAGCCCCAAAAGGTCAAAGAAGTCAAAGTGCTTGAAAAGAAGAAATCATTATTTAATGATAAAGTAAAGTGACAAATTCAAGGTGGATTATTTAAATAATAAATAGAAGTGACAAAATCAAGAAATGATAAAGTAAGGTGACAAAATCAAGAAGGAATATTTAAATGATAAAGTATTGGAGAACTTTCTATTTATGGAAAGTGGTTAACCCTAAAATAAGTAAAATAGGTTAAGTGACCTAGAAATAGGTTAAGTAACCTAAAAATGGGTTAAGTAACCTAGAGGATGAAAGTATAAATAAGATAGCAATGGTCTCTTGCAAAATATCCTTTTTGTGGATCAATGGAGAGCTTCTTGTGAGAATGTATTTTGGAGTATTGATGGAGAGCTTCTTGTGAGAGCATCTTTGGTGTGGATATCTTGAGCATGATTGAAGATCTATTCTGAGAAAGAGAGCGTTCGGAGGATCTCATGGACGCATTGAAGTTTCGGCAAGTTTGAGATCATGACGATGAAAATCTCGAAATTATAGAAAAACCCTATTTTCTGGTGCATACACGAGTTGTCTGTGTATAGGGTGCATATACACAAGATGTCTGTGTACAGGGTGCGTACAATATGCAGAATGTTAGTGTACAGGGAGCATATAGTGGATAAAATCATGGAGATTTGTGGTTGAGTTGATGACAAGCTATTGAAGACTGAAGCAGGTTCCAGATCTGCATTCTATGGTCTCAGATCTGTCACTGAGACACTGGTATGGTTACATTATTGTCTTGATGGATAGTATTACTTGTTGTATTGTGAATGCTTAGGGAATTCTTGGTATGGCTGTTGTGATGCAGTTTATGTTGGTTGATGGAGTGAGTGGTACTCTTCTGATTCAGTTGTGATATGATTGCTATGGTATACCAATTTCTTATACATGATTGAGTTAGCATTCATATTGATTGGTTGTGGAGCATGATTAAGATATTGGAGAGCTTGGATGTGTTGTGACTGGATGGTGGTCAGTTTGGACAGTGAGAGATAGAGAAGAGAATGATAATTTGGTTGCAGAGGATCTGAGTTAATCATGAAGGATAAACCCTAATAGCTCATAAGGTATACGCAGGCTGTTGTATACCCTGGCCATGTACATACACGGGATGTAGTGAGCCAGGGCACGTACACACGCGAGATGCACTACTGAAAGGTCGCGTACCTATTGCAGATTGATATATGTTGAGGATTGTTGCCTCATCTCAGTTGGTGCTGAGGATGTAAGCTGAGTCTTGCATTATAGAGTTGGTGCTCTTGTAGAGTTGTACTCTATTCAATTGTTGCTGAAAAAACCCAAGGAATGTAGTCCGTAATAAAAAGAAAATTGTACATGCATCTTGTGTTTTTTGTGTTCCTTATGGTGATGACTTATTGATGATATATTACTGATATATTTTGTTGATATGTTTTCACATCTAATTGGTTATAAATGACAACAATGAGTAATGAGTAAATGTTGAATGCTAACTAATGAGTTTTGTGAAAGAGGGAAGTTTTGGTAAAAAGATCCTCACACTCATTCACCCCCCCTCTAAGTGTGGTAGGTGTGTCCAATAGTTTGTCGAGAACACAGCCGACACAAACACCATGTCTACATGAAACAAGAGGAAGACCAATCACCATATGTTGATTACATAGTTGTTCCAATGAGCGATAGTTTAGATGACCAAACTGTTCATGCCAAAGTTTGCTCAAGTCATCGCTATGAGAAACAAAAGCTGATGAAAAAGATGGTGACCCAAAGTTGTCAAACTTGTACAACCTGGTAATATCATCAACAATTCTAGTTGCAAGAACATTCTTAGGATCTTTTAGATCCTTGATTATGACTTGGTGAGTGAAAACTTTACGGTTTTACCTTCACTTGAATGAGTGATTTGATATACTGATAGAAGGTTATAAGAAAGACTTGGAACACATAATACATCATTGAAATGACCATTTTCTACTTGAAGTTTTCCAGATCCTTCAACACTAAGAGATCTATCATCACTAACAAATATTTTCCTGGTGTTACATTCATTTAGAGTACAAAATATGTCTCTATCCTTAGCCATATGATAAGATGCTCCAGAATCAATAAGCCACTTATTAGAAGTAGAAGTAGAAGGTGTATTGAAGGAGAAACCAGAAGAAGAAAATGCATGTCCATGTGAAGAAGAAGAAGAATTAGAATCAATACTGATGTTGTGCTTCTTCATCGTTGCTTCTAAAGCTTCCATCTTCTTGAAACATTTGGACTCATCATGACCAATGTTTTCACAAAAGTTGCAATGTCTGTCAGTCTTCTTATTTTAATATTTTTCTCCTTCGTCTCCATTAGGAGCAAAGGTTGTCTGAGTGGGTTTGGGACCCTTATATTGCTTTTTGTTGTTGTGAGGGTGTTGCTTCTTGGGATTCTTGGGTTTATCTTTCTGATGGAGAACTAAGGATTTGTTGGACATACATGCAATGCTGATCACACCAAGTTTTACTAGCTTATCTTGCTCTCTAATCAAAGAATCAAAAAAGTTCTCAAGACTAGGTTTTTGATAAGCTTCCCCTAGAGCCTCTTGCATGGCATAAAAGGTAGATACAAACACAGAATATGCACTACCTAGCTTAGAAAGAATAAGATAGATGCATCGATATTCGTCTATCTTTATCTTACATTCTTCACATAAAGTTCTGAGTGTTTTAAACTTAGATAGATAGTATTTAATGCAAGAAAAATCACTTGGACTTAAAGTTAGTACTTGATTTTCTAATTGTTGTGCTCGAATAATATTGTGTTTACCAAGCTTCTTTGGGTTTATCAATTGATTGAAGGTGAAACCTTAAATCAGGAGAGATGGGCATTCCAATTAATCCACGTGCTTTGTCATTCCTATTATCCCATTTGGCTTTCTTATCAACATCAGTGGGTGTTGTTTCCTTTCCCAAGGTAATCCGATAGAAGCCTTTACTTCTTAACAAATCTTCCATATGGGATTTCCATAGGAAGTAGTTGGTGCTAGTAAGTAAGAGATTACTTGTAGAATCCATATTAAATATGTAGATAATATGGATTTAAAAACTGAAACTGATGATCTGAATGGAAAGAGCTCAAAAAGTTATGTAGTTTAAAAAAAAAAACAGCACTGAAAACGGACTTCAGATGTGAGAGTTATGCCCTTTAAAAAAAAGGCATAAACGGTAACCAAATGACCACGTGACAGTGTAAGTTGCTTTATGAAGTGACCCACTTTTATAAAGAGAAGTGGGGATCAATTTTACAATGAGGTTACTTTATAAAAGAAAAGTTGCATGCAAAATATATAACTCTAAAATAAAATATTAAAGCTACTTATAGTGATTCACTTTTATACTTGAAGTGAAATACACTTTACAATTTTAGCATGAACTTTTTCAAAAAAAGTAACAAAAGAGAGACTTGAACTCAAGACCTCTTACTTAATAAGACAACTTTTAACCAAATGGTCTAGCAAAATATATTGTAATGTTTAGAAAGAGGATTGAGGGTGTTGTTCTTGTTTGTGTTGTTGTTGTGGAAGATGACCTTGGAGAGCGTGCTAAAAAAAACTCTTTTCACACAAGAATTTTTTTTTCGCTTCTCAATGACAACAAGGGTTAGATCTCGGTTAGCTTACTCGGAAGATGCACCTTTTCCTATCTGTTTCTGATTTTCTGAGATCACACAGGGCACATGGCAAAGAGAATATGCATATTTAAAAGAGTAGCAACCCAGAAACAAATAATATCAAACCGAAATAAAACCAAAATAATACTTTGCAAATTTTTTAAAAAAATGCGTATTCAATCTTTATACCTCCGGATCTGACTATAATGGTCGTATCTTGGGCAAACGGAAACCTTTTCGAGTGAAACGAAAAGTGTTCCTAACTGAAATGAGCACTCTGGATGCAATGGAATAGTCCTCTTAGCCCATAAATTTATGAAAATGACAGAAAATGAATATGAGGAAACTCGGATTCCCGATCTCGATCTACAACAGGAGTGGGTCTTCAAACATGCTTTGATACCATGTTTGAAAACACAGGTATTCCAACAGACGATGAACACCTTTAGTAACCACTCACATAACCAGATCAAAGATCAACACACCAATGTTTTCATGTGGTAAAACCTCTATGGGGAAACATCCACGACCCCAATCAACACAACCAATTGGAGCAGTTTATTAATGCAAAGAAAAAGATTATAGAGAGATTTTACAAGAGAGTTTCTCACAATCGATCATCGACAAATGACCCTCCATGTTCTTTAAATAGATATCATGGACCAATCGAGTGTTAAGCCATGGATCAATGACCATTAAGATCAAGGAGACTATGAACCATCAGATCACTCTATGTCAAGAACATATCGTGACCATTGGATTTCCTAACTAAAAATGCATACTAATGCATACTAAAGAAACACACTTTTACCTAACGACACATTAGACCAAGTATATCTTAACTAAATCCTAAGTGTCTAAATATCCTAACAAATATCCAGAGCTCACTCCCATAGAAATTAAGTGGATAAAATTCTTAAATATGTGGGAGTGGTTCAAAACAGTGAACCCCTAAGAAAAACAAGAGCTCTCGAGGAATGTCCCTACAGGCTCATCGTAGTAGAAGAAAACATTAGTTTCTGGATCTCAAGATAGAGAAAACCATTTTTTTTTTTATTGGGGCTTCTCAGACTAATCCAAGTAACACAATACACTTGGGGAGCCATCTGGGATGTTGATGGGAGACTAGCATTTAAATTTGCATGGGGTCTACGATCTGTAACAAGGGACATTGCAGAAGTTGTTGTCCTCCAAATACTCCGTCTTCATGCCTTAAACTTTGGACATATCATTTGTGTTAATGACTCTTTCCTTGTCATACAACTACTGTCAGAGACAATCTCACCCTTGAACTTTCAACTCTCGAAACTATGTGAGAGGATCATGGAAGCAAATGAGATTCACAGAGGTTCATATTTCACACGTGTTGAGAAAACATAACGAGATGGAAGACTCTCTTTCCAATGAGGTCTCATAGCTACCAAAAAGAATAATTATTTTCTTCAAAGGAGAGACGATGCTTGAAATATCTCACTCTTATGATCATATCCTATGACATTTTTCCTATACATCTCTCTACCAAAAAAGAAAGCCATGTCCTCTCTGCCAAAAAAGTCAAAGCTTCAAATGACCCCTCTAAGGGTGGATAAAATTTCTACCTGTAGCAGATCCTGTTATCACGTAAACTTGTCAAAGCCTTAAGGGTTTGTGGTTTCTACCTAAGTCTGTATTTTTGCATGTCTCTCCTCCTTTTGTAGACCCGATTGTAATTTTTTCCTCTCGGCTTGTAGTTTTTCTTTTGTCTGCCTTTGTCCATTTGATTGACATGTTTTCTCTAAGACCGATCAATTCTCTCTTGACCTTTGTCACTGATCATTTGTTTTCCTGATCCCTCAGTCACTCATCTAGGTAATTGTTCACATAAACCACAGCCATAAGCACAAGTGCATCACTTAGAGTGCGCTAGTATGGACTTAAATCAAGCGAGCGAGAAAGATCATCTTTCAACGACAAAGATCCATCAGGCAGATTAGATCGACTACCATCAGGCGATCGAGATCATAGAGTTGCATGAAGTATAGCGTCCGAGTTCTGAAATCGCGAGGCCAATCCTAGTCGTTGGTGCTAGGAAGGGAATGTGGCGAGAGATCAGCATTTTGCTGACTCGCAGAATGGAGAATCTAAAGGGCAGAGTCATGAGGACTCACAAAATGCGAAGTCGCAAAATGATTAGGGTCGTCTATCTCAGAAGGGCACGTGGCGAGAGATTAGCATTTCCCTGACTCACAGAATGGAGCAGTCAAAGGACATATTCATGAGGATTCATGACATGCAAAATTGCTAAATGATCTGAGCCATCCAACTAGGGGAGCACGTGGAAGAAGATAAGCGAAATTACAATTTCCCATTTCATAGGTTTCCACATCGAGCAAGGCGCAAATCCTCGAGTCCCGAAATGTCGATATGATCTGGGCCGCCCGATGCAAAAAGACCGGTGTCACCCGATCCAAGCGATCCTGATTTTGCGACTTGGAGATTTCAACATGGAATATAGTGTAAACTCGTGAAACATGAAATCCCGAAACGCCTGGGAATTAGGCCCAGAATCATAACCCGGGGGCATATGGAAAGCGCGGCCAAAAAAAGGTAGGCACCTAATTGAGCGACAGGTAGCTAAAGTTGTTCAAGGTGATGATCATGATCGTCAAATTCAAGGAAAATCCAACCGCTAATCCAGATGGGCTATTTCGGGTTTTCGAGCATCGAGATATTTGAAATCAGGGGGAGTGAAAACTCCCGAAATGCGAAATTCTGAGATTTCATATGGATAAGCACGAGGTCACCGCCCGCGGTCGCATGGGTCAAGAAAGTGGAGCCACACAAAAGGATGAAGTGCCCAATTTGGTCACAGAGAAAGATCTGCGTGGCCTCGAGGCACCATAATTGACTTGAAGGAGTCGTGAGCTCACCTGCAACGTTCAGGAGTGTCAGGCATTTTCCTGATCCTGATGAAAGTAGTTAATGAAAGTAGAGGGGTGGTTGGAACCTCATTTTGTTCCATAAAAAGAAAACATGGAATAATTGGCCATGGAGACAAATTGTCAACCCAAAGTTCCTCTATTAGCAGATTTTCCTACAAAGCCCATACTGATCTGATCTTGCGTCTGACAGAAGAATGCAAGTGCAGCTTGATAGAATAAAATGTAGACGCTAAGCCTTAAATGCATTGACTAGAGAATGCTCCTAGTGGGAGCTAGTAGTTCTAAGTATAAATAGTTAGTTTTGATATTTTGTTATGGTCAATGGTTGAGCTAAGCTCCCATATTGTAGAGTTTTAATGAAGCCTTTGGTTCTCTAGTTATGTGTTTCCATTTAAGACTTCTTGTTTAATGACAATCAACTTTATTATCATCTCTTTTGCTTCTGATATTGAAGACTCGGGCATGGGTGATCCAGTTGAGTTGTTGTGACTATATTGCAATGTATGTTTGATGGCAAGGTTGTTATGACGTTTTCAGTTTCTTGAAGTTTTGGGTTCAAGAAGATCTTGTATTCGAAGCTTTTCCTCCTTAGGCTGTTGGAAGACCTAATGTCCATAGAATACCTCTAAATTTCCTCACTAGTTCTTCCCCCTATTCACCCTTTACTACAACTTACTGACTGAAGTTAAAAGCAAGACCTCACTTGCTCATGCATTGCCTGGTTTGGATTTATGAGTTAAAGCGATATTTTCTTGAGTCTGCACCCATTTGATCTCCTTTAATTTATTCTTTGTGAAATACAAACTGATGGGTATTGGGCTTACCTCTGCTGCAATCCAAAGGTGACTTCTAGTGCTAACATTTCTGGTGCCTTTGTCGGGGACGAATTGAGGAGTTTCCTTGGGATTGAATGACAAATATTATTTGTTATGAAGGTTCATCATAACTCAAAATGTTGAAGATTTCAACTATGCACCTGGCGACTCCATTGTTAAAACTCCACGGTTTCAATTGTCGCTTCCAGAGGCAGACACACAAGGGCTACTCCACAGCTTCCTTTAGTGACACCTGAAGCTGATCCAGAGAAAATTATCAGAAGACAAAAGACCCTTCAGGAGGGTACTTCTATTTCTGAACGAGGTGATTCTGGTAACTTTCATTACTCTCCTATAGAAACTCCATTATCTGTTTCTCATTTTCCTATTACACAATCTGCTGGAGCTTTTAAAAGTTTAAATTTTGGGATTTTTCCTGTTGATTACCCCTCTCCCAATTTCACCACTCCTCCTCCTATCAAAGTTTCTTCTTTTATAGGGAGGGAAACCTTCGTTCCCTTAATCCCTGAGGCCTTTTCTCCAGATCCTCAGTTGTTTCCCTTTGTTCCTAGAAGCACACCTCCAATCTCCCCTGTCTGAACTGTAATGACCCTAATTGAATAAATGTTCAAGAAATTATAAGTAAAACTAATTAGGGGATTAATTGGGTTAACAAGGTATTAATTAAACAAAGATGATTTAATGATATTAATTAAGTGAGTTATTAATTAATTAAAGGATATAATTGTGATTAATTAATTAATAATTTAACT
>ML792721.1:138396-153447 GCA_009831015.1 Picea engelmannii | reverse complement strand
ACAGGACAAAGCTGGCTGAGAAGAAGAAAGATGGGCCCTCCAGGGCCATGCTCAAGTCGCTCCTGCTCTCGGTACTCCATGTCTAGGACCATGTGGGCCTCGAGACATGATCTCCTAGTTATCCCTGGATATCAGGGATAACAAGCACTATTTCTTTAGATGTATGAGTTGTCTATTACATTGATTATTAAAGACCCCATTGTCCCAAGCATATATACACATTATTTCTAATTTACCAAGCATCCTTAGTCTACAACCCTAAGGAGTTTCTTGGAGTGATAACAAATTGGCGTCGTTTCCAGGGAGATGAAATTCAAGCTCTTCTTTCCTGGGATACGACACAGAGCTGATCTTTGATGATAGAAAAAGATTAGACATTTTTAGTTGGTTGTAATCATCTATCTGGTGACTCCACAAGTTCATCCTGGCTCCTAAGAGGATCAGTGCTAGGGCGAATCCTCAAGAATCACCTGTCACGCCAGTGTCCAATCTAGAACTAATTCTTAGAAAATGAAAGACAACTCAGGGTCAAACTTCAAAATCAGATACAGAAGGTAATCCTCTTTTCAATTCTGGAAAATCTACTACAGAAAAATTTGAGTTCTTTTCATAGAACATTGATGAAAAAATAGTTGTAAATACTGTAGAAGAACAAATTCTTTTTGATCAACAGAAAAATCCTAGTGATGATAAATTGATAGATTTTAATTTGATTGAAAAAACATCTAAGACTTTAGAAAGAATCCACACTTCTTCTTCCCTTGAGTCTTTCCACTCTCAGCAACAAGAAGATCATTTGAACATTTATACTGGCCTCCTTGTTGTTGAACATCTCCTCCAAGAGCTATCAGCTAAAGGTGAAGAAAATTTAGCTGGACAACTTGCAAATTTTTACAGAGCCTCTTATCAAACCTCTTTCCCATTAGAAGATTCACCTCTTTCACATTCCTCCAGTGTTGAAGACTTGAAAAAGAAACCATCATTTTCCCCACCCTTGATAGTCATGGTTGCACCACCTTCTTTGACTAAGATGCAACAAATCCTAGCTGCTAGGTATGCACCACTCATATTTCCAAACCAGGTATCATCCATGCCAACGGGAGACTATCAGAAGTATATGCCCAAATTCACAGGCGAAGGTGATGTGTCTACTGAAGAACATATTGAGGCTTTTTACAGTTATGCTGAAAACCTTAATATTGAAGAAGAAGATGTTTGGACACGACTCTTTGTCCAAAGCCTGGATGGCCATGCTAGGAAATGGTTCAAAGAAATCCCTGCGGGTTCCATTGCTGGAATCGAGCAATTGGATGAGACATTTCTGAAACATTGGGGTGATAGAAGATATTTTGTCTACTACATCACAAAATTTGGAAACTTGAGGAAACAAAGTAGTGAGTCAGTCTCTGATTTCACTAAGAGATTTAACTGGATGTATGGTAAAATACCAGCTGAGATAAAACCGTCAGATGCTTCTGCCAAGATCACATATTCTGATGCTTTTGACTCAGATTTATGTTTAATGTTGAGAGAAAAAAGGTCACCAACATTATCTCTCATGCAAGATGTTTCCCTTGAGGTGGAATCAAATATTCTAGCCTCCCAGAAGCGGAAAGGAGATTTTGATAGGAGAAGACCAAAGAATGAGGCTTCATCTTCATCAAGTGTTGATCTGAAACTTGATAAAATGGCCAAGATGCTAGAGTCTCTAACCTATGATATATCTAAGCTCAAGATCAAAAATAAACAGCCTGTGAAGGAAAGAGGCACTTATGATTCCACAGCCAGGAATCCGAATCAAAATCCCAACAACTTCAGAAGAAATAATCAGCCAACTTAGATCTTGCAAAGAGAAAATAATCCTACTGAAGATCAGAGGATAAAGGTCCCTCTTCAAAATGTTGTGATGGATGAAGACGATGGTGAAGATCAAGAAGGTGGAGAAGGTAACATTCATTGTGTTGGAGAAGAGACAGGGAAATCTTATCTAACACAACACGAGTATGAAGAATCATTGATGACTGAACAGACAGAAGATAATCTTATTGATGATGGCATTTTCACAACAGAAGATAAGACTAGATATAATCTTCGATCTAAATCTGATACTGCTCAACAAGATGCACTAGACTCTCCTGAAAAGAGAACATCCCCTGTTAAGCAAAAAGATCAGACATCAGAAAATCATCAAGCAAACCCTTCAAAGGTGAAAGCATCAGCTCCTCCCAAGAAGACTGTTTCCCCTGTCAAGCATCAAACTCCAGAAAGTCAGCCTCCTATTGAACAGAAAAGAAATCAGGAAGTCCCTTCAAATCAGGTAAAGGTTTATGATAAAGCTTCTGAAAAAGTTCCATATTCTTTCAATTTTGAGGCTGAAATACAAAAAATTAAAATTCCTATTCCTCTAGTTGTGCTCATGAAAAATGAAATGTTCAAAAGAGATATCCTCAAAACTCTAGATCCCCAATCTGTATCCCTTTCTGCTGATATCCTCAACATATATGATGATAAGCCAACCATCACTCTGGGCCAAATGATAGAAGATAGAGATGAAAGTTGTCCTCCCTTTTACATCTCTCTAAATATTCATGAGAAAACACTACATAACTATTTGTTGGACTCCGGTTCTTCGCACAATTTGATACCAAAGGCAGTCATGGATGAGCTTAGGTTGGAGATCACCAAGTCTTATCATGACCTTTTCTCTTTTGATTCTCGAAAAGTCAAATTTCTTGGGATGATTAAGGATTTGGCTGTAACCTTAACCCAAGCATCAATGAAGACTATGGTGATGGATATAGTGGTGGCCGACATACCTCCTAAATTTGGATGTCTACTATCAAGATCGTGGATGAAGAGACTAGGTGGCACTCTTCAAATGGATCTCTCCTACACTACTATCTCGGTTTTTGGAGGAGTGAATAGAAGGCTATACAGGGAATCTCAATTGGCATATGTAATCAGTGACGAGAAAAATCCATCCAATCATCCTATCTATTAGGTTGACACAGGTATGGGATCTTGTATTTTGCAAATTGATGATTCATTACCTGATACATTGCTGCTCAGAAAGCCCACAGTTCAGCCCAAAGAAACAATAGAATACGACCTTTGGACCATGTTCTTTGACGATGATTGCACTAAGGAGTCAGTAGGAGTAGGAGTGGTATTGATTTCCCCTTCTAAGAAAACTTCTCATTTGTCCTTTAAAATCGATTTTAAAGTGACTAATAATATTGTTGAGTATGAGGCACTACTTTTGGGGCTGAATGTAGCCAAAGAGAGGAAGATTAAAAAATTACAGGTGTTCGGAGATGCAGATTTGATTATTCAGCAGGTGAATAAGTCCTTTCAAGAAAAGCATGTCAGGCTGAAGGCATACATAGATGAAGTGTTGAAGGCAATTCACGATTTTGCAGATTTTAAAATTTCATATGTACCTAGATCGATGAATGAATTGGCTGATTCATTAGCTGTGTCTGTCTCTACATTCATACCCCCTTTACCCCATAAATTAACTTACAAAATTCAAGTTAAATATAGGCCCTCTCTCCCTGATAATGTAAAATTTTGGAAGGTTTTTGAAGACAATGTTTAACTCACTAGATTCCTTGCAGTGATAGATGAGTTTGCAGATCTGCAGATCGATCAGGAGAATGAACATGACAATGAAATTGAGGAGCCAAAGTTCAGAAGAAAAATTGCAACACATGAAATAGTTCAGCTGTCTACCAACAGAATTCCTAAAGGTTTGGTCCCGTTGGAAAGGTTGTTCGATAATAATGATGTTGTTGTCAAATTGGAAAGTGGGGAAAAAGATTCAGAAGTTTTGCAGTATAATGTGGCTAGTGAGAAAGATCCTAAACATGTCAACTTAGCCTCACATTTGACTGAAAAACAAAGGGCTGATTATGGAGAATTGCTAAAGGAGTTTGCAGACATCTTCACTTGGCAGTATGATGACTTGAAGACTTTTGACACTGAGGTAATTCAGCATAAGATTCCCTTGAAAAAAGACACCAAACCATTCAGGCAGAAGCTTAGATCCTTCAATCCTTTGTTGCTTCCTACAATGGAAAGGGAAATTAAAAAACTATTGGATGCCTACATCATCATTCCCCTCAGATATTCAAAATGGATTGCGAATCTCGTACCGGTCAGGAAGAAGAATGGGGAGATCAGACTCTACGTCTCCTTCAGAAATTTGAATAAGTGCTCTAGGAAGGACAACTAACCTCTGCAGAAGGTGTCAGGAGCAAAGGTGATGTCTTTCATTGATGGGTTTTCCGGATACAACTAGAATGTTGTCCATCCAGACGATAAAGAAAAGACTGCTTTTACCACTACATGGGGTACGTTTATGTACGAGAAGATGCCCTTTGGATTGATGAATGCAGGAGTGACATTTCAGAGGGCAATGGACATTGCTTTCATTGGAGAGAAAGGTAAATTTGTCTTGATGTATCTCGATGATATCACTGTTTTCTCAAGCAGCCATGAACTTCATTTGCAACACCTAAAAAAGACATTTCTAAAATGTCGGAGGTATGGCATTTCTCTTAATCCAAAAAAATCAAATTTTGCACTTAAGGAAGGGAAATTACTTGGGAATATTGTTTCAGCTGATGGGGTAAAAATTGACCCAAAGAGGGTAGAAGCAATTAAAAATCTGTCTCTTCCTAGATCAAAGAAGGACATTCAGTCTTTCCTTGGGACTATAAACTTTATCAGAAGGTTTATAGTAAACTTTGCAGAACTCACAAAGAATATTACTTCTATGTTGAGAAAAGACTCTGGGGTAAAATGGACTGAAGTAGCAAGACACTCATTCAATTCCATCAAGGAAGCCATCACAACAACCCCTGTTTTGATCAGCCTCGATTTCTCCAAGGTATTTTAGATTTTTTCATTTGCTTCAAGTGATACAATCGCAGCAGTACTCTTACAGAAAAATGTTGATGATCAGGAGCAGTCGTTCGCCTTCTTCAGTAAGGTCTTGAGGGACGCAGAGGTAAAGTATGAATTGCTGGAGAAGCAAGCATATGCACTTATCAAGTCATTGAAATCCTTCAGATTTTACATCCTTCAGGCAAAGGTAATATCTTCCGTTCCCTCCAGTTTAGTTAAATATGTACTGATACAACCCGACATAGATGGAAAAAGGAGTAAGTGGATAGAAAAATTGATTGAATTTGATGTCGAAATTAAACCAGCAAAACTTGTGAAGGGTTAGGGCCTTGCCAAACTTCTGGCAGAAGAAAATTGCAGGCTGCTCGAAATAAATCTGGTAAGTATTAATGCAGATAATGTTCAGTCTTCAGAGGATAAGGAAGGTGAAGAAATGCAGGTCTCAGCTCATCTAGCTGATTGTAAATGGTACAATAACATTATTTATTTTCTGCAAACTTTATCAGTCCCATCATATTTGACAAGAACACAAGGAAGGGCTTTGAAGCTAAAAGCTGTAAATTTTTGTATCAATGGCAACTTATTGTTATGGAAAAATCCAATAGGTTTATTGTTGAGGTGCATAAACCAAGAAGAAGCAGCTAAGGTCATGATTGAATTCCATAATAGTGAATGCAGGGGACATCACTATTGGAAAACCACCGCACATAAAATCTTAAGATCTGGATACTAATGGCCATCTTTATTTTCAGATGTGTGTGATTTTGTGAGGACTTGTGACAAGTGTCAAAGATTTGAAGGTAAACAACAATTGAAGTCCCTTCCCCTCAAACCTATAGTGGTCACAGGGCCTTTTCAGCAGTGGGGCCTGGACTTCATAGGTGAAATTCATCCGCCTTCTAGTGGTCAGCATCGGTGGATCCTTGTTGCCACTGATTACTTTACAAAGTGGATTGAGGCTATTCCCACACGGAACACCAATTATACTGTCATCATAAATTTTCTGCAAGAAAACATATTTGCCAGATTTGGCTGCCCTAAGAGAATAGTCATTGATAACGCTACTGCATTCAAAGATAAACACTTGGTGAAATTATGTGAAGAGATGGGAATTCAGTTGGTACATTCCATAGCTTACTATCCGCAAGGGAATGGGTTAGCTGAATCATCCAACAAGAGTTTAGTCAGAATTATAAAGAAGCCGCTTGAACACAATTCCAGAGGTTGGGATTCCAAACTGAAGTTCGCTTTGTGGGTTGACAGGCTTACATGTAAGAAATCAATTGGTACATCTCCTTTCAAGTTGGTATATGGTACTAAAGCCATATTTCCTGTTCAACTTGCATTGTCGGTTGCAAAGCTTTTACAAGAAACTGATTTTGAACCAAGTGATTTAACCCGGAGAATTCATAATTTGGTAGAACTACAACAAGATAGAGAGCAGCTCTTGGAAAAAGCAGAATTGCATCAAGAAAGAATCAAGGAGTCCTTCGACAAGAAAGTCAAATCAAATGTCTTCAAAACAGAGGATTTAGTCTTAAAATGGGATGCAGCAAGGCAAGAGAAGGGGAAACACGACAAATTTGAGGCTCTCTAGACAGGTCCTTTTGTCATAACAGCGGTGCAGCAGAACAATACCTTTGTTCTCCAAACTCTTTCAGGTGAGGAAGTAGCAGGTGGCCCTTTCAACGGGCGCTTTCTGAAGATCTATTTCTCATAAGGCTTTTCTTTAAAGCCCTGTTCTACTTGTACATATTATTTTTCAGTTCTATTTTCTTTATTTCTGTCACTTGAATAACTCCATGCCAAATGGTACTAGCAAAACTATTTTTCAAATTTATGTTTTAAATTGTAATAAGGCTACTGAGTCTAGCTAGGTTCTTGGTCACCTCACAGGGAGATGCCCATCCCATTTGGAGCCAAATGTTAGCTCCAAAAATGAACCCGTCTCTATGGTCTCATTTTTTGGTGGATAGCATGGCTATTGGTAGTTTTCTCAAATTGGTTTTGAGTTTTTCTAGCTGCAAGACTTAGGTTTTGATTTTTTTCCTAGAAATAAGATTACCCATAAAGGTCTTCTCTTTAAAATTTTCATAAAATGTTTTCAATAGCTAACGCGTGCTTAAAATATGATGGTTAGCTGGTGAAAGTGGCAACTTTCAACAGCTAAGGAGCATTTCTCACAGGTCGTTAGCTGGTGAAAGTAGGGATTTTCAAACATCCCAAGAACGTTTCTCACGGGGTACGTGCTGGTGAAAGTGGCAACTTTCAACAGCTAAGGAGCATTTCTCACGGGTTGTGTGCTGGTGAAAGCAGGGATTTTCAACAGCCAAGGAGCGCTTCTCACGAGTGATTAGCTGGTGAAAGCGGGAATCACGTGCGTTTATCCACATTTTAAAAATCAAATGATGATATGATCAACCCATGTCATGCAATCAAGAAGGATGCGCTGGTGAAAGTGGGTAATCATGAAAACTCAAGTTGCACGTCCAAATCGGATTACAAATCGGATCTGGTTCAGAAACTCATGCTCCACAATCATGGCATCGGGGATGGAAAATTCAAATCCATTATCGCAGGTACAAGAGCTGTACTACCTGGCTGACAACATCAAATTAGTTCATCGCTTCCCCAACACGCATAACTCTCAAATGTATGCTAAGTTTCTAATGTTGAAAGACAGAGCCGAGTGCTTTCACCAGCGTGAGACCTTGGCCCGAAAAATAGTTTGTAGTGATTGGTGCGTAGAGTCATTTAAGGTTTTGAGTTGCATATGGAAAGGAGATGCAGTATTTCTTTACTAAGAAAAGAGTTGGACAATCTATCCTTCCTACAGACGAATCCAGAAGTGAAGAAACACTTCTCAAACGCAAGTTGTATCGAATTTGTTGAGAGGCTGCAGAATGGTTGTCATCAGTCAACAGCAGAGGCTTTTGCTAAAACATTTGATGGGAATAAGGCCTGTGTTGGTTCTTTGGAGATCATTGTAGATGAGGCTGCCATCGCTGCAGCGACCAGCCTACCAAGATCGGGCCAGAGTTGGTTCAAAATAACTGCCACTAAAAACTTAAATTTCAGAACATATTTGAAGGAAGAGTTCAGGCATAATGCATGGAAAAAGAGCATGCCAGTTTCCCATTTAGAAGTTGAGTGGTAGGATCTGTTTAAGGGCATCCAACTCTACATAACCTCAGAGGGAAGGTATGACAAACTGATGTTGTATCACTTCAAGCTTTTAGACCATTTCACAGGTAAAGCTCTCCTAAACCTGCCTTTCTTCTTGCATAAGAGTTTAACTAAGGTCTATACAAATATTAGAGTTGAACCCCTAAGCATGAAGAACACTCTGTGCCACTTTAGCCTTATTAAATTGATCATCCTGGAGGAGTTAAGACATAAGGGAAGGAGCTGGCATCATTTCCTATTTTGGGAGGGCTTTGAAACTCAAACTCATCCCGTAAATGAATAGGGGAGAGGTGGAAAGAAATAGTTGACTCCTCAAAGCAGTTCGAGGAAGAGGAGGACCTTTCCAGGACCTCCAGAAGATAGAATCTCTGGTGTGAAATCTCACAGGTCAAAGAAAAGATTGAATTTTGAAACTACTACAGAGCAGCCTATAGAAAAGAAAACAAACATCTTGAACCTGCCCTACACAGACTCAGAACCAGAGCAAGAAGATGAGAGCCCTGTCATCAAGAGTCCTGAACATTCAATTGAGTTTGCACAGAATTATGAGACCTTTACTCATACTGAGGAAGGAGAAACATCAAAGAGCACTAAGTCGAAGAAAACACAGAAAATCAAGCATCTTAAAGAAGTGATCGCTCAGCAGGAGGTCTTAGAATGGGTAATCAAAGAAAGGTACAATAATCGGTCTAATAACTTTGCAAAAACCAACGCTGCATTTGAAAAACTAGCTCGGGAAAGTGTCAAGGAAAAGAAAAGGAAACAGAAACTCACCAAAGACTATAATAGTCTATGGTGGCTAGCAAAGCGCCTCAAAAGAAAGATCAGAAGATTGAAGCAAAAGAAAAAGTCCCACCCAGATTTGAAAGTGCTTGATCAGGTTGTTGTAAACATGCAAGGGGATAAATCAGAGACACATTGAGATTTTGATGGAATCAAATTTTTGGAGGTGAAAACTCATTTTGGGCTAAGGCAGAGCTTTCACCAACGCACAGCGAAATTTTATGACCAATTAGCTGGTGAAAGGCAGCGCTTTCACCAACTAACCAGCGAATTATAAGGCGAGTTAGATGGTGAAAGTAGGAAAAGCATTTTGGAAAGATAAGGACGGAGAAGGTCATTTTTCACAGGTTATAAAGAAGTTCCAAAGTATAAAGGGGATAACAACTTGCTTGCAAAGGATTCTGCATCAAAGATTTGAGGGAATTTTGGGAACCACATGCTAAACAAACTTCCTCAAGTATCGACTATGAACATTGAAGAAGTCCAATTGCCAAGACAGGTGCCTCTGCATGTTTCATGACACCATGAATTCCATAAGCTGAAGGATACATATGTCGAAGTTTGAGATTGAAGACAATTCAAATGCTAGTTTAGTTATTTAGCCTTTCTTATCAAGTTGTTTAGTTAGATTTGAATTGCTATTTTTAAATACAAATCCATGTTTTTAGGATCTGTAAAACTGATTGTAATAGGCTATAAATGCCTATTTTTGTTAAGAGACAAGGGTTCAAACTGGGAGAAATATTTTTGCCACTATATAGACTCTTATTTTGCAGAAATAAAGTTCAGTCTCCTTTCGTTTTCAATATCAGAATTATCCATCTTCCTCTTTTTGTACTTTGTTTCAGTTTATTTTAGTTCATGAAGACTGTTATCTCTTTATTGAGCTCATAGACTTGAAATTAAAGGATTCCTCTCTGTCTTGCATTAAGCCCTACATTTAGTTTTATCCGACAATCAAGAATAGTGTTCTTCATCCTCTCCTTTCAATTTATTTGATCTGATTATTGTTTCCTGAAAGCACTATTTCTTTAGATGTATGAGTTGTCTATTACATTGATTATTAAAGACCCCATTGTCCCAAGAATATATACACATTATTGCAAAGTTACCAAGCATCCTTAGTCTACAACCCTAAGGAGTTTCTTGGAGTGATAACACTTTCCACCTTGAATTTTTCCTACTGTTGAGAGAAAGAAGAGCTACCTCTTTGGCTCATATGCAAGATGCAACCCTTGAAGTAGAATCTGATATATTGGCATCTGACAAACTTAGGGGTAAAGCTGACAGAGACAAGGGAAAAGGTAGGTTTGAAACCCTGACTTCTAGTTCCTCTGTTGCCCCCCATCAAACAGATGAAATGACCAAGCTACTAAAATCACTTTCTGCTAGAATGGAAAAGATCGAATTAGAAGGAAAGAATAATTACAGGAATCCCCAAAATGTTGATAACAAAGGTAACTATAGGAGGCCTAAGAATACTCCTCAGATTATCCATAGAGACTATAGGAATATAGATAGAGATGATCAGAAAATCCAGACCCCTCTACAAAATAATCTTGTTACTGACGAAGAAAGAGAGGGTGAAGACCTTGATCCCGAAATCCACTGTCTTGGAGACACCTCATATTTTCCTCATTTGAATCAAGATGCATATGAAGATACTCTCATGGACATTCAATTGAACGAGCTGAGAAAAGGGGAAAGGGATAGAAACAACCCAAACAGGTATAACCGCAGTTCTAAGAAGAAATAAGGAAATCCCGATGTTCCTAATTAGCCCACCAGAGCAGAGAAACCTGTTGAAGATGTAGAAAATGGAAACAAAGGTAAGAAAGTTCAAACCCTCTCTCAAGTGGCCATAAATCCTATCCCAGAAGTGAAAGAAATCCTAAAGCCTACATCCCCTTTTAATTTTGAGCATGGAGTTCAGAAGATTAGGATCACTGTACCCTTTTCAGAGCTGGTCAAGCATGAAGATTTCAAAAAGAGCCTCTCTAAGCTACTAATGCTTGAACCCACAGTTCATCCCACAGACTCAATCAATTTGCAAGATGAAAATACAACAGTTATCTTAGGACCTCTAATAGAATACATAGATGATTCATCCCCTCCCTTCTATACATCACTAAATATAGTACATGATAAGGTGTTGAATAATAGTCTGATGGATTCAGGGGCATCCCATAATCTCATGCCCAAAATTGTCATGGAAGAATTGGGGTTGGAAATCACAAAAACTTACCATGACATGTATTCCTTTGACTCTAGGAAAGTGCAATGTCTTGGGGTTATCAAAGAACTAGTTGTGACCTTATTTCAGCTGCCCATTGTGGTTATGGACATTGTAGTGGTTGATGTTCCCCCCAAGTTTGGCATGATTTTGTCAAGATATTGGATAAAAATACTTGGGGGAACCTTGCAAATGGACCTCATGTATACCACTATTCCTGTGTTTTGGGGGAAGCATATAAGAGTTTACAGGGAAGCTCAGCTGGCATATATTATTAGTGATGAAGAAAACCCCACCAATCATCTTATCTTTTCACTTGACACTAATTTAGGGTCTAGTTTTTTACAGCTCACTGATACTCCCGAGCCTCCCCTTGAACTCAAAAAGTATTCTGTTACTTTTCATGAAGATTCTCCTCCAACTACTTCTGTGTGGAAGATGTTCTTCGACGAAGCCTCTTCTAGGGAAGGGGCTGGTGCCGGAGTTGTTTTTGTGTCACCTTGTCAAGAAACTATACCTTTGTCCTATAAACTAGAATTTGAAGTTACCAACAACATGGCAGAGTATGAGGATCTTGTTTTGGGTTCAAGAGCTACGAAAGACATGGGGATTGAAGAGCTAGTAGTACTTGGAGATGCTGAACTAGTTGTTCATCAGGTCAAAATGTTTTATAGCCAAGCACCCTAGGCTCAAGACTTACAGGAATGAGGTGTGGGACCTAATTGAAAATTTCTTCTTAGCTTTCAACATTTCATTTATTCCAAGAGAGGAGAATACTATGGCTAATTCTTTGGTTGTCTCAGCAAGCCATTTTAGAATCCCACTACCACCTAAGCTCAGTTATAATGTTGAGGTAAGATATAGACCCTCTGTACCTGACAATATCAAGAATTGGAGGGTGTTCAAGGATGATCTTGAAATCAGAAAATTTATTGAGTCTGTTGATGAGTTCTCTGCATTACACATTGATCAAGATCATGATTATGAAGGTGACCCTCACATTGATGTATTTCTAAATAAAATTGCTAATCGCTATATTGTTCAGTTGCCTAGCAAGCACATTCCAAAGGGACTATTTTCTTTATAAATATTGTTCGATGGGAATGATGTGGCAGTTAATTTTAAAGGCTCAGCTGAGGATGTCAGTGTAGCTTAGTGCAATATTGGTACATAGGAGGATCCAAAGTTTGTCAAGTTGTCAAGAAGCCTATCAAGGGAGAGGAGAGCTATGTATGCTGATCTATTAAAATAATTTTCTGATGTGTTCACCTGGACCTATGAATACCTTAGAACATATGACAAAGACGTCATTGAGCATAAGATCCCATTGAAAGAGGAGGCCAAACCATTTAGGTAGAAATTAATACAAACAAATCCTATGCTACTGAATATTATGGAAAGTGAGGTAAAGAAGTTGTTGGATGCCCAAATCATTATCCATTTGAGATATTCTGAATGGGTCAACAACTTGGTTCTAGTAAGGAAAAAGAATGGAGAAATCAGACTCTGTGTTGATTTCAGGAACCTGAACAGAGGTTCTAAGAAGGAAAATTACCTTTTTCCAAAGATGAAACACATATTGCAGAGGGTGATAGGTGTATCCAGGATCTCCATGATTGATGGATTTTATAGCTACAATCAGATCTTTGTCCTTCCTGAAGACAGAGAAAAGACATCCTTCACCACTCATTGGGGCATGTTCATGTATGCCAAAATGCCCTTTGGATTGATGAATGTAGGAGAAACCTTCCAACGAGCCATGGACATCACCTTCATTGGAGAAAGAAATAAATTTGTGGTCATCTATCTGGATGACATAAAAGTCTTCTCCAAATCTAATAAAGAACATTGTCAGCATCTAAGAAAGGTCTTCTCAAAATGCAGAAGGTTTGGTCTCTCCCTAAATCCCAAGAAGTCATTATTTTCCATGTAGGAAGGAAAATTGTTAGGACACATTGTATCAGCTGAGGGGGTGAGGATTGATTCAAGAAGGGTAGAATCCATTCAAGCCCCATCACTTCCCAGATCCAAGAAATAAGTTCAGTCCTTCCTGGGCAAAATCAATTTTCTGAGAAGGTTTGTTTCAAATTTTGTTGAATTGATGAAGCATATCACAACCATGCTCAGAAAGGGGAACGAAGTAAAATGGACTGTTGAGTCCACAAAATCCTTCAGCCAAATCAAGAAGGCACTGAATGAAGCACCTATGCTAATCAGTCCTGATTATTCCAAGGATTTTTTGATTTTTTCCTCTGCTTCATTTTATACAGTAGTCATTTTTTTACTAGAAAAGAATGATGCAGGGTTGGAGAAACCTATTTCTTTTTTCAGCAGAGCACTAAGAGATGCAAAAGTCAGATATGACATCATGGAAAAGAAGGCATATGCCTTGGTGAAATCCCTCAAATATTTCAGAGTCTATTTTCTGCATTCGAAGATCATTGGATATGTTCCTTCAACTATTGTGAAGGAAATACTCATCTAGCCTGACATAGACGGGAAGAGGAGCAAGTGGATTTCTAGAATCCTTGAATTTGATCTGGAAATAAAACCCACCAAACTTGTTAAAGGCCAAGGTTTAGCCAAGTTGTTGGTTGAATCTAATTGTAAATATTTGGAGGTCAACTTCATCAATACTTGCTCAGAAAATCAGCAGGCTAAATTGTCTGATAAAATCCCTCAATACAACCCGCCATTCGCAGAGTGCACCTAGTACAAAGACATTATATTTTTTCTAAAGGATTTGTGACCTCTAGATGGTATGGGAAAAAGCAAGGCAAGAGCTCTTAAGCTCAAAGCAATTAAATATTGCCTTATTGAGCAGGTTTTGTATTGGAAAGACCCTCTATGAATGCTTTTGAGATGTTTAGACCCACTAGAGGCCCAAAAGATTATGTTTGATTTTCATGATAGTCTATGTGGGGGACATCACTTCTGGAGAACCATGACCTACAAAATTCTCAGGGCTGGGTATTTTTGGCCTACTCTATTCACTGATGTCTGTGTGAAAATTAGAGCTTGTATTAAATGTCAAAAATTTGTTGGGAAGCAACAGTTAGAGTCCCTGCCTTTGAAGCATGTGGTTGCTTCAGGGCCCTTCCAACAATGGGACCTAGACTTCATTGGGGAAATTCATCCCACATCAAGCGGTCATCATAGATGGATCCTAACTACCACATATTATTTTACCAAGTGGATAGAAACTATCCCCACAAGGAGTGTTTCTCATAAGGTTGTTGTAGGAAAATCTCCTTGCAGATAGGTAGATCTCCTCTTGAGAGCTATACTCTTAACTCTTAAGACAGAAGATGCTTATCATGGACACCGACTTCCTTTTATATCTAGATAAACTAATGTGTGAGGAGGAAGGAGAAAAGAGGTACCTTTTACCAGTGTTTGTCCCTGCACAGTCTGAGTTGAGCTTCAATCTTGAACTCCTCGATAAGCCCTATAGACAAACAAAGATACAACCAGCTTCCTACTCTACTGAGATTAGTTCGAAATAGATCTATCTATTAGAGACAAATTCATGTGAGATCAAACACAGAATTGAAAGAAACAGACCAAGCATATTATATTAATGAGAACAACAATGAAGAAAACTTACAACCATAGATGTGCGTGCAACAACTTCATCAAGTTCCCCTTGTCCAAACCCTTTCTTAAACAGTCCACACGAAGAATGTTGATGCTCCAAATGACATACCACTCATGAGATCATAATTTTGGTATAATTCTCAATCTCCCTTCCCCCTCCTCCATGGAAATCCCTCATTATATAAGATTTGGAGACTTAACCCATGGAGAGAATCTCTCATCAGATCCATTAAGAAAGGGATCTCTAAGATATTTAGGGAGAAAATATCTCTTAAGGATTTTGGGGAGGAAATATCTCTCAAGGATTTTAAGGAGGAAATATTTCAACCATCCATGAGATCCTC
>ML792721.1:106463-138112 GCA_009831015.1 Picea engelmannii | reverse complement strand
GCCTTCATGTAATATATCCCTCCTCCACATTGACTAGGGATTGTGACATAGGTTATTCCATGGTGTCAAGGTGTATGCGACACTTATACGACACTTTATGACACTTAGGGAGAGGTACCTAGGTGTGCAAATTTCATGTGTAAAAAAGGTGATCATTGGTTTTCTGGAGGATATTATAGTAAGGTTTGGTTGTCCGAACAGAATCATCACTGATAATGTTGCATGCTTCAAGGCTGAACCACTAACCAAGTTTTGTGAGCAGTTCATAATTTCATTGATCCACTCTACCCCTTACTATCCACAAGGCAATGGATTAGCAGAGTCCTCTAACAAAAGCCTAATAAAGATCATCAAAATACTGTTAGAATAAAGCAAGAAAGCATGGGATTCAAAGCTCAAGTTTTCTCTGTGGGCTGACAGGGTGACAACAAAGAGGTCCCTGGGCATCTCCCCTTTCGTAATGTTAGTTTCATGAGGCCGAAAAAGAGATAAATTATCACTCGAAAGATGCCCTTTCAAACCTTTTAACGAGTGGGAAAGGAAGCAAGATCACTCGACAATCTTTTCATGTTTAGAGAGTCTGAAAAAAACTTAAAGACGACTCCAGGGGGGTCCTTTTTTGTGTGTCCTTACAGGTCCAAAAAAGCGATAAAAGTTTACCCGGATGCATTCTTATATATTTATGAGCATGAAAAAGAACAAAGACTAAGCTCAGTATGCCCCCAGCTTGAAAGCTAGTGGCTTAACTCCAAAATGATCATCAAAGGTTGGAGACATTCCCTCCAAACTTCAATTCATTCCCCCACTTTAAGGTTGTCACCAAGTTCTCTACTAGGTGAGAAAAAAGAAAAGGGTGGATGAAAAGAAGGTTCAAGAGAGGCGACTATTTCATTTTTTAATGAGCTTGACACAGGAAAAGAACTATGCTCAGGGTTCCAATTTCGATCCCCAGATTGTTGTTTCATTTTTTAACGAGCTTGCTATAGAGAGGAAAACTATGCTCAAAGCCTCTGTTTCATTTTTTAATGAGCTTGCTACAGAGAGGAAAAACTATGCTCGTTGCCTCTGTTTCATTTTTTAATGAGCTTGCTACAGAGAGGAAAAACTATGCTCGTTGCCTCTGTTTCATTTTTTAATGAGCTTGCCACAGAGAAGAGAAACTATGCTTGTGGCCTCTGTTTCATTTTTTAACGAGATTTCCATAGAGAAGAGAAACTATGCTCGTGGTTTCTTCTTGATCATGGCTTGCAAGAGAATAACGCTCAGGAAGGATACCATGTCAAGGGACAAAACTCGGTCATGGCTTCCAAGAGATATTCATTGTAGGGAAGATAATCACTCTGGAAGGAACACATGTCGAGGTTCGTGACAGGGGTAAGGATATCAAGTTCCATTAGCCCTATCGAAGAAATCACCATGTCAACTACCGGATCCAAATCATTGGAAGTCGAAGGCATGGGAGATGATAGAAAATCAACATCAGGAGGGGAGATAGAGTTTATATATTCCCGAATTTCCTCACGAGGGGCAAGAAAAGAGGATCGATGATGATTATCATACCAAGGTATCTCGTCAATGCACAACATTTCTGGAATAGATTCATCAAAAGGAAAAATTGGGGAAATGCAGTCGATCGTAGATGACAAGGAACTCAACCAGGATTGCATCGAGGAACTGTCGGGTGCCAATAGATGTTGGTCATCCGATGAGGGAGAAGTAGATTGGATAGAAACATATGATGGTTCAGCTGGACTAAGTGGCACGATGTCACCTAGTGCAACGAATTACAATGGGAAAGGTACAATCCAAGAGTCAAATGATTCCAAAGATTGATAAGTCGCGGTCGAAATCATATCGACGGTGGCAATATGATGTGTAGTCAGTGGAAGTGGTGTAGGGAAGGTACCCATGAGGCTCGAATATTTAAATAAGCCAACACCAACGCTTTCATATGTGATCTTGTGGTCTCCCAAGAAAGGAGTATTGTTGGTAGCGGGAGCGCGAGCATCGGTCGTGCAGAAATCCAACTGATCAACAGTGAAAATTTTGTCCTGATGAGGAAATTGTACACATCAAAAGACCGATGAGGCAACGACAGTCATAGCATAAAACCAACTTCTTCCAAGTAACAAGTTGTAATTGAGAGGAGCATCAACCACCTCGACATCAACAGTAACAGTTTTGCCACCCAATTGGATGGGCAGGGACTGTAAAAGCCCATGGGGATGAAAACCTCGCCCATCGAAGGTGCATAATATTGTTGGGGATTTTTTGAGTGCTGGTGATTTTAAACCTTTCCAACATGCTAAAGACATGACATGAGTTGAGGCTCCCTCATCCAAAATAGTTCGGTGGATTTGTTGATTGTGAACAACAACATCAAATTGAAAATAAAGTTGGTGGGAGAGATGAGACACATAATTATCCAGGTTAAACATGATCTGGTTGGATGACTCAGGATCAACAGTGCCAATAGCGGCCAAAAGAATTATACATTGACTGGGTTAGTGCTGTAGAACTTATAACGTAGACATAGCACACGATGCTTGAGCCAAATCTTCAACAATGTTGTAGTTCTGGGTGGCACGTGAACTAGGATTAAAGGTAGCTTTGCAGATAATGCTCTTAGGAGGGCATAAGATAGAGTCAAACGTGGGTTTCTCAATCTAAAGTGGTCCAAATGGAGGATTAACCGATGGAAGACTAACAGAGGACGGTGATGGATCCGATAAAGTACCGGTACCATTAATGTATTTTCCTTTATCAGGGCTACCTAGTGTGTCGTATGTCTTAGAGTGAGTGGTCAAATTAATCCCATTAAACATATAAATTTGTGCACTTGACGAGGCCTCATCATTAGGATGGCTTGAACTGCCCCCATGAGAGGGGGTTTGAGCAACCATGGATTGTTGATGTGGAAAAGGCTGAGTAAGCACAGCAGGTTGTGACTTTCCTTGGATAACTTTGGCCACTTCATTGCGAAGTGGACAGTCTCGAGTGTAGTGATCGTCACCAAAAATAATACACAGGAATTTCAATTTTCGTTGTGTTTTCTTTTCGGTAGTAGGTGTTTGATTTTGATTTTTTGGTTGTTCATTGTTATTTTTTGATTTATTCTTTGTTTTCTTCTTACCTCTGGATTGTTGTGAAGGGGAAGATTGAATTGCATTCACCTCAGAGATCTGAGTTAGGGGGGAGGTAGAGGAGAGTGTGACTGATTGGGAAGTAGATTGAGTTTTGACGGAACCACCAACACCATCCGCATGAGATGAGGATGACGATTTATATGGATCGATATTAACTCGAGCAACATTTGGAAGAAAATCATACAACGTACCAGATTGGGAATAAACCAAATCTAAATACTGAGCCTGAGCGATGGCTTGTTCCTCTATTACCGCACCACCCATAGCGACATCGCGAGCGATCGGGGGTAAAAGTGATTTAGTAAACCATTCCACCAATAATATGTTAGGAATGATTTCCTTGATCATCCTTCGTCGTCGCCTTCACCCATGAATATGGTCAGAGATATGCATGGAGTTAGTTTGACGAAGGGAGGTCAAGAGTTCAGTACCCATCTCGTAGCGAATAGGCAGTTGAAAGTGCATGAGGAAAGACATGGCAAGGGAATTGAAATCATGAAAAGAAGCACGTGGTAGTTCAATATACCACTTTGTTGCCGAACCTGTAAGTGTTCATTGGAAAAGATGCAAACGGACATAATCATCCATGAGGGAGTTTGATGAACACCACAAATGGAAAGTCATAACATGGTTGTTTGGATCTTTGCCAGATTTTCCATCAAATTTTGGAATATCAAAAGGAAGTTTAGTTGGAATGACTGGCCAAACCCGTGAGTGAAAAATATGATCATTAGTTAACCGAGACAAGTCTAGGAGATCCAAATTCGCGAGGAAAGGTATTTGTCGGTTAATTTGTGGATGATACTGGTGTGGCATAGGAACACCAGTAGGACCATAAACTAGGTTAGGTGGATAGTTGTAACCAGTAGGTCCTCCTACATACGGTTGTTGCTGGCCAAGATAAGCAGGATTCGATGATGGATGAGAGACATTTGCATAACCCAGTGGGTTTTGAGCATTATAGGCTGGGTGATTTTCTTACCCATGAGGAGGATAAACATTTTTCCTTTGAGGATGGTAAGGAGTAGATCCCGGAGGTGGATACACATTAGACCCATGAGGATGATAAGACTATGGTCCCGGAGAACTCCAGGTGGTGTTTGGGATGCCACCCGGATAAGATTGTCCGTAAGATGTTCTGGAAGGAACAGGATTTGATACCCCTCCTAGTGGATTATGAGATGAGTGCCCCCCAACGTGGGGTTGAATGAAAGTTCCTCCTAAAGATACTCCCCAGGATTGTGAAGGGTTTCTAGCAAAAGAAGGTTTCCCCCCTGCCAGCAGTGGATTAACAACTGGGGTATGACTAGCAAACGAAGGTTGCCCTCCAGGAGGAGCATGAAAAGGGAGTTATCCCCCGGGAGGGGTAGGCCCGCCATGGAAAGGTAGTCCTTTAGGAGGAAAAGGTTCGTTAGATGTTGGTTTCCCTCCAGCCGATTGTGTTTAGCCAGCAGGGGTCTGCATTCTTGGGTGAGAAGATGTCCTAGCAGGATCGTGTGGAACATGTGGATTTGTAGAGTAAAATCTTGTAGAAATGGGGGTAGGGATTGAAGTGCCTTGGAAATGAGTAAAGGTGATGATTCCAGCATTATGATGGACTTGTGTTGGTGTAACAGTAGGGTCAATAACCTGATCGACTGGGTGATTCATTGTTTGACCGGATGGTCCTGTTTCACTAGGAGGATCATGAGGATGAAAGGGTTGTCGAAAGGATTCGAAATGTTCATAGAGATCGTGTCTCAATGAAGTCCTCCATACAGAATGAGAAGGTGTGGAATTGGTATCTACTGCAGTGCTAGGATGAATAAGAGTCCTATACTCATCACCAAAGATTGGTTCTGTGGATCCCATATATGTTTCGGTAAAAGTCCTCTCCGGTAATCGTGGGACCTATTTGTCTATGATGTTCCCAAGGGAGTCTAAACGAACCAAAAGTGGTTCGAGAGGGGTTACCGACATAAATGTAGTGGGATTTTCAACCATAACCAAAGCACCTTCTGAGTTATCTAACGGAGGAGCAATAACACTTCCAGCATCAGATTGATTTTCTACCTCTCTACGGTAGTTGTCTTCTGGAGGGTTAGGAGGTAAGGGTTGATAGCCTTCCGGAGGCAGCCCTTACATCCTACGTGATCGATGAAGACCTTTATCATCTACAGGCTCAATTGTGGAGAATAACAGAACACACTGAAAATCTAGGGCCAACTAACAAAAAGAAACAGCAGGCGCTAATAAAATCTAGGAATCAACCAAGAAAACAAAACTTCTCTCGATGATCATACTAGTTGGTGATGAAATCCAACTTCGTGTGATCAAGTCGAGAAGGGGCTAGGGTATGGAGGAATAGTTACAATGGTGACCTTCTTAACGGACTTTCACCTTGGTGCAAGCTTCCACGTAGTAATTGTGGATTTACCCTCCAAGGAGCCCGAGTGAGTTTGACCAATGTCTATTCCAGGTACAGTGAGACTTCCCTTCACCGTCACCTTGTGTAAGTACCTAAAGATTATGGCAACTAAAGACACCAATTCGCAGTGAGTCCCTGGGTGGGTATAGTCGATAGTCCAATCTGAAACGTATGGGTAGGATAACAAGTCTGAAATCAACCCGAGCGGCTCCCACACATAATCATGGGTATACCTTCAAGTGACCCCCAATATACGATCCGACCACTACAAACAGTTGAACCACGGAGGGATAATCTTCGTAATTCGCCCGAATGCAACCTCATGTGTAACCCCTATGTAAGAGGGGGATCCCAGAAAACCAATACGACAATTGGATTTGACTCTCCCTAGCTCAGGATGCTAATTTTTGTTTTGAAAACTTTGGAGAGTTATACTCACAACCTAATCCAAAGTGCTAACCCTAGTCTATTGTTGGTGGAAGATCCTAAAAACAAAAGTGTTCTAGATATTTTTTAATTAGTGTTCATTTTATAGTTGTTCTTTACTCAAAGGGTGTATGAAAGTGAAACTGATGGAATGATGACTCAATTCCCAAAAAGATTCATAAAATATGATAAGCAATCGTTTCTTTTCAATGAATGCCTATTTAGGGGAAAGAGAAAGAGTCATTTTCACTATCAAACACTAATATGGAATGTCCTCAATCAATTTGTTCTCAATTGAATTCAATGTAATGTTGAAACATTTTAGAAATGCCTTCTAATATGCAAACCAATCACTAAGATGTATCTTTTTCATTTTTATGCGAATGATGATTAATTCAATGCAAAAACTTCTCCTGCCAACTATCCTTTCAGATCAAGGAGATTCAAACAAGCATAAGCAAATTTCACACAAACAATACAGCCTCTTGCTATGATTGAAACAAGAAGCAAAAAGAAAACAAAAGATAACAAAGAGAATCAAGAAATCTCAAACAAAAGAAAGATTCTTAAGAAAGATGACCTCAAAGAACCAAATAAGATGATTCACAGATTTTTGATGCCCTTCACCAGAGTTCCCGCTCAGTCGGATAAGAGAGAAGAAAGCAGTGGATTGATTCCAAGTTCTCAACGGTAGAAAAACTAAAAATAAGGAAGAAGGCCACAAAATTTGAACATAAAAGTGCTTATTCCTTAGAAGGAAGGATGTCAAAGGTCAATAGGAAGAAGCATTGAATCACAAAGAAGCTCAGCAAGTGAAAAAACAGAGACTAGTCTTCAGAAAAGACAATTCTGGAAAGGATTTTTTGCAAAGAGAGGTTGGTGCTCTGGTGTAAGGGGCACCAGAGAATTATAACACTCTGTCTAAGACCAAGGGGGAGTGCCAGTGCTCTAATAACAAGGTAGGGGAGCACCAGGCTTCCATAGCTCACAAAATTGTCCAAAAAACCCAAAATTTCAGTCAAACTTTGGCAATCAAGATGAATGTGATGGGGTAAGGAGTCAATCATAATATGAAATCAAACATATGGGGTTAACAATGTCTAAAAATAAAAAAGGGTAAGACAAGGTTTGTGAGGAAAACCAAAATTGAAAGTTTTGATTCGATCCCCAGTGGAGTGGCCAATTTCTGTTGTAGGAAAATCTCCCTACGGATAGGTAGATATCCTCTTGAGAGCTAGACTCTTAACTCTTAAGACAGAAGATTCTTATCATGGACACTGACTTCCTTTTAGATCTAGATAAACTAATGTGTGAGGAGGAAGGAGAAAAGAAGTACCTTTTACCAATGTTTGCCCCTGCACAGTCCGAGTTGAGCTTCAATCTTGAACTCCTCGATAAGCCCTATAGACAAACAAAGATACAACCAACTTCCTACTCTACTGAGATTAGTTCGAAATAGATCTATCTATTAGAGACAAATTCATGTGAGATCAAACACATAATTGAAAGAAAAGGGCCAAGCATATTATAGTAATGAGAACAACAATGAAGAAAAATTACAACCATAGATGTGCATGCAGCAACTTCATCAAGTTCCCCTTGTCCAAACCCTTGCTTAAATAGTCCACACACAGAATGTTGATGCTCCAAATGACATACCACTCATGAGATCATAAGTTTGGTATAATTCTCAATCTCCCTTCCCCCTCCTCCATGGAAATCCCTCATTATATAAGATTTGGAGACTTAAGCACCATGGAGAGAATCTCTCATCATATCCACTAAGAGAGGGATCTCTAAGATATTTAGGGAGAAAATATCTCTTAAGGATTTTGGGGAGGAAATATCTCTCAAGGATTTTAAGGAGGAAATATTTCAACCATCCATGAGATCCTCCACCTTCCCTAAAAAATAGGAAACCAAGTGTGAGGTGGATCCTCACACTTAATTACTTTCTTTTTCATGAATATTAATAATAATTCATGTGCACTTAATTCTCTCACTTAATCAAATTATTTTCCATGAATATTAATAATAATTCATGTGTACTTAGTATTTCTTTGCCTTTATGTAATATATCCCTCCTCCACATTGACTAGGGATTGTGACATAGGTTACTCCATGGTGTCAAGGTGTATGCGACACTTATATGACACTTTACGACACTTAGGGTGAGGTACCTAGGTGTGCAAATTTCATGTGTAACAAAGGTGATCATTGGTTTTCTGGAGGATATTATAGTAAGGTTTGGTTGTCCGAACAGAATCATCACTGATAATGTTGCATCCTTCAAGGCTGAACCACTGACCAAGTTTTGTGAGCAGTTCATAATTTCATTGATCCACTCTACCCCTTACTATCCACAAGGCAATGGATTAGAAGAATCCTCTAACAAAAGACTAATAAAGATCATCAAAATATTGTTAGAAGAAAACAAGAAAGCATGGGATTCAAAGCTCAAGTTTTCTCTATGGGTTGACAAGGTGACAACAAAGAGGTCCCTGGGCATCTCCCCTTTCCATATTGTATATGGAACTAAAGCAAGTTTTCCTTCTTAGCTCGCCTTGCCGGTGGAAAAGTTCTTCCAAGACTGTCGGTAAGATCCTGATGACATGATCAAGAGAATACATCAAATGGTAGAAGTGAAGCAGGCTAGGGAGTAGCTTATGGACAAAGCGCATGAAATTCAACAAAATATCAAGCAAGCCTTTGACAGGAATGTGATAAAACAAGATTTCCAACTGCGAGATCTGGTACTCAAATGGGATGCACCAAATCAGGAAAAGGGAAAACATGGTAAACTCGAAGCCCTTTGGGTCGTACCCTTCAAGATTTCTGAGGCATTTTCAAATAATACTTACAGGTTGCAGAATATAGAGGGTGATGAATTTTTTGGTGGCCCACTTAATGGGAACTTCCTGAAAATGTTTTTTGTTTAAAGCTACAGTCGACGTCCCACCATTATAAATACCATTCATGTTTTATGTTTATTTTTTATTTTTTTTAATAGAAGACTCCACAACCCAACACTAAGGCACTAAATCCATGGAAGGAGTTCTTAGAGACTTGCAAGGAGGACTCTATCCCCCATGGAGCCTAATGTTATCACATAAACTTGTCAAAACCTTAAGGGTTTGTGGTTTCTACCTAAGTCTGTATTTTTTCTTGTCTCTCCTCCTTTTGCAGACCCGATTGTAATTTTTTCCTCTCGGCTTGTAGTTTTTCTTCTGTCTGCCTTCCTGCGTTTGATTGACCTATTTTCTATAAGACTGATCGCTTCTGTCTTGACCTCTATCATTGATCATTTGTTTTCCTTAGCCCTTAGTCAGTCATCCAGGTAATTATTCATAGAAACCATAGCCATAAGCACAAGAATAGCACTTAGAGCGGGTTGGTATGGACTTAAATTAAGAAAGCGAGCAAGATCATCTTTCAACGATAGAGATCCATCAGGCAGATCGGATCGATAGCCATCGGGTGATCAGGATCATAGAGTTGCACGAAGTATAGTGTCAGATTTCTAAAATCGCGAGGCCAATCCTAGTCGTTGGTGCTAGGAAGGGCACGTGGCAAGAGATCATCATTTCGCTGACTCACGGAATGGACAAGTCAAAGGGCAGAGTCATGAGGACTCATGAAATGTGAAGTCGCGAAATGAATTGGGCCATCTATTTTCGAAGGGAATGTGGCGAGAGATTAGCATTTAGTTGACTCATAGAATGGAGTAGTCAAAGGGAAGATTCATGAGGATTCACGAAATACGAAATCACGAAATGATTTGAGCCGTCCAACTAGGGGAGCACGTGGCAACAGATAAGAGAAATCAAAATTTCATATTTTAGAGGTTTCATCATGGAGCAAGGCGCGAAGCCCCAAGTCCCAAAATGTTGATATGATCTGGGCCGTCAGATGCAAAGAGACGTGTGTCACCCGATCCGAGTGATCATGATTTCACTACTCAGAAATTTCATCATGGAATACAATGTGAACTCACAAAATGAAAAATCCCGAAACGCCTGGGAATTAGGCCCACGATGATAACCCAGGGGCATATGGAAAGTGCGGCCAAAGAAAGGTAGGCATATGATTGAGTGAAAAAATATTAAAGTTGTTAGAGTTGATGATCGTGATCGTCAGATTCAAGGAAAATACGACCGTTGATCCAGATGGGTCGTTTCGAGTTTTTGAGCATCGGGATATTTGAAATCAAGGGGAGTGAAAAATCCTGAAATGTAAAATCTTGAGATTTCATATGGATAAGTGCGAGGTCACGGCCTGTGGTCACGTGGGGCAAGAAAGTGGATCCATGCAAAAGGATGAAGCGCCCGAGTTGGTCACAAAGAAATATCTGCGTGGCCTCGAGGCACCAGAATTGACTCGAAGGAGTTGTCAACTCGCCTGGAACGTTCAGGAGTGTCAGGTATTTTCCTGATCCCAATGAAAGTAGAGGGGTGGTTGGAACCTCATTTCATTCCATAAATAGAAAGCATGGAAGAATTGGCCGTGGAGACAAACTGTCAACCCAAATTTCCCTTATCGGTAGATTTTCCTGCAAAGTCGATACTGATCTGATCTTGCGTCTGACAAAAGAATGCAAGTTCAGATTAATAGAATAAATTGTATATGCTAAGCCTTAAATGCAGTTAATAGAGCATGCTCCTAGTGGGAGCTAGTAGTTCTGAGTATAAATAGTTAGTTTTGATATTTTTTTATGGTCGATGGTTGAGCTAAGCTCTCGTATTGTAAAGTTTTAATGAAGCCTCTGGTTCTCTGGTTATGTGTTGCCATTTGAGACTTCTTGTTTAATTATAGTCATCTTTCTTATCATCTCTTTTGCTTCTAATATTGGAGACTTGGGCATGGGTGATCCGGTCGAGTTGTTGTGACTGTATTGTAATGTATGTTTGATTGCAATGTTGTTATGACATTTTCAATTTCCTGAAGTTTTGGGTTCAAGAAGATCTTGTATTCAAAGTTTTTACTCCTTGGGCTGCTGGAAGACCCGATGTCCATAGAAGACCTCTACATATCCTCACCAGTTCTTCCCCCTACTCACCCTTTACTACAACTTACTGACTGAAATTAAAAGAAAGACCTCACTTGCTCATGCATTGCCTAGTTTGGATTTCTGAGTTAAAGCGATATTTTCTTGATTTTGCGCCCATTTGACCTCCTTTAATTTATTCATTGTGACATACAAACTGATGGGTATTGGTCTTATCTCTGCTACAATCTAGAGGTGACTTCTAGTGCTAAGAGATTCTATGAGTCTTGTGCACTACTTTTTTCATATAATAGTTTAGTGACCGCGACACATCTATCTGTGTATTTCAACATTCAATTGGTATGGTTCACCTTGTATGTGAGAGGCTTGCAATGATTCCCTCAACCAACTTCAAATGGAGATGGGAAAAAATGAGAATATTTTTCTAAAAAATGGGCCACCTTGATATAGGAGTGGCTAGTGTATTCATCTTTTATATAAATTAATATAAATATTCTCTATTACTGTTAAAAAAAAGAGAGCCAAATCTCTTCTTAGGGAGATGGAAGACACCAGGTTACAACAAATTAGTAAAAATTCAATTCTGCAACAAACCAGAGTGCCAACAAAGGATCTGAGATTGAATAAGGAACCCTTGAGATTAAATTGACAGTTGAGAGAATAAAACCTTTGAAGGTTCAACCTCCATGAATAAATGGATAAGGAGGAGAGTACTAAATGATGTCTAAAGGTGGAAAACCCTGGGAAGCTATATCCCTCCTCGTGGAGATCAGTGTCAAATTTCTCAGAATAGGTAAGTTGGACATGGTCACTAGCACTATGGACATAAGTGCAATAGAAAGCATTGTCATTAACATCAACAGTGACCGTGAGGTCGATATTCAAGTATCTCCTCATGTTTTTGTTTACTGCATCTTGATGTCTTTGGCAAAAATGTAATAGTTGTGCCTCTCAGTAGGAAATGATTTAGTCGTAAAATCAATTATTGGGTTTTCATCACAAAGGCTACATAAATTTTGTATCCTATAGCTGAGAGGAATAGGCCCTAAATTTCTGAAGAAAATATATATCCTTCATCCATGTTGTTGTATATGTAACTATTTTAATCATTAATACAAATGTTTTTGCTAGAAAAAGTGTAGAGACCATTATATGGTTATCCCTACCTTGTCCACCAGGTTGTGGTCTAGAGGTAAGTTAGAGTACTTTCCATAAAGATAACCCATATTCAAATTCTGGTAGGCAGGCTCTAGTAAAACAAAAAAAGAGTGAAGTGGCATTAAGTTTGGAGTGTGTGAAGTGGTGAATGGTAAAGCAACTTTGTTTGTTGGCGCTAAACCCAAATGTTTCTATAAAAAATAAAACAAATAGAAGAAGTGTCGAAAATAAGATAGAAACACTCAATATTTGAAGGGATATAGAGGGTCTTCTAAGTTTCTCAAACAATTATATTGTCTGAAAATCCTTCAAACATGTTTCAAGGGAAAATCATTCTCACATATACACCAAAGTAATTTTCCAGCATATGAAATCATTTAAGTTATCACAAAGACAACTATCAATGACAGGAAAAATATCAATGGAAATATCAAATTATAAATAAAATGAGGATGAAGACACAACAAACGATAATACCTTGAAAAAACCCAAAAGTAAGAAAGGAACTTCTTCTCCCACAGCAAAATCAAAAATCTCTTAGACCTATTGTTATGATAAATGGAGGAGTTTTGAATCTCGTAATCTTACTCTCAACACATTGTTGACATAATGATTTTAAAGTGTTAGAGGGTTTGGTATTTGCAATTTGAGTGGTATTGTGCATGGGAATCGTTTTTCTTCCATAGATACTATAATCATGTGAATTGGGTAGGGAATTGGTCAAATATTTAGTATATATAGTTATGTGAATCAGGTAGGTAATTGGTCAAATATTTAGTACACATACTCAACATATGCCTTGATAGGTTTATGGGCAATGGGATGTTTCTCTACACATATGGATGTCATTCTACAATTCTTGGCAGTTATGGGATAATGTCTCAACTTTGAGTACTAAATCATTGAAATGTGTTTCAACCAAATTCAAGAATTCAAATTGTATTTCCTTTGGAAAATGGAAGGTGTTGGATGGTAAAAAGCCCACAAGTTTTCCCTTGTGTTCCAAAGAGAGGGTAGAATCTCCTGTATGGATGTCAAGCTCATTAATTTTTGGTAGACTATATTGAAAGGTGTCTTTCATTTCCATCATTCTCTCTCTTTGTGAACCACAAGATAACTCATGATACAAATGTTTTTGAAAAATATTATGTATAAATTATTGTTGTTAATCTATGTTTAGAGTAACTCGGTGGTTGTATTTCTACTTGTGAAGATGAAATACTTGAAATTCAGTTGACCCAATGTACTAGACCTCATATCTTGTATTGAGGCTATAGAGGCATTATTGAAACTAAAGCATGTTTGTGGGCTATCTCTGTCTCTCTTTTTCGCCAAGAAGGTTTTTGGATTTCAAAAAAATTGGTGAGGAACATCTTCTGCTGCATCTGTTGCTTTGTAATTGCCTCTACCTTAACCCTGGAATGAAGCTTTTGCATTGTAGGTTGTGCCATGAAGATGATATGGTGATTTATCCACCACATTTTTTCTTTATGTTAGGTGGAGATGAAATTATGTACAACAGAGACAGTGATAGATATCTTACCTAGTGTCACCTAGTAAGCTTGCCAATCCCTTGAATTGTCTTATTACAGTCCAACCTTCGACTATCACTTCCAACTTATTGTGATTCTTCTTTTGGTATTCCACAAACTTTTGCAAATTATGAGAACCCAAGACTTCCAACATTAAATTATCTCTCATAATTAGTGTCAATTTGATCTGGGTTACTGTCAATAAAAGAAAAAAGATATATTTTTAATGATGAGATTGGATTCAAATTTTTTTGTTCGCAATATTAATTAGTAAATTCTAAAGGAAAATTATTATTATTATTATTACCATCATGCACTATGTAGTATACTTCTTACTTTTTTGTCCTCATAATCTAAAGGAATATTGAAGGTTCTATATAGTTCAATACTAGAGAAAATCAAAGTCTAAAGGTTTAATACAAAAGATGAAGAAGTGGTGACCCTATCACAAGAAATATGGACTATTTGATGATAAATTAGGTTCCTTCAAGACAAGAGTAAAATTGTCAAGATATTTATGCCAAGTCCTCCAAGGGTCAAGTCCATATTTGTAATCACTAAGTTTCATGCCCGAAGCACCTAGTTTTATTATTTTCATTAAAAAGAAAAGGTTATTGGGCCAACTACTCATCGAGCCCGGTCTTTAAGCATGCAATAAAATACTAAGCTACTATCACCACATTCAACATCAAAGAATCCCACGACTTGCATGGTGAGTGCTCAACGCGTCGAAAGGTATTATAGGCATCTAGATATATAAAGAGAAAATTTATTGTTTTCTTGTACATGTGGGATATATCCAACAGAGGAAAATTAAATGCACTTTGAATGGCGCCTGAAGTGGAAACTTGTCTGAAAGTTTTGGTCTTCTTAGGATTATGAGAAAGGGGCTTATATACATATATCAATGCAAATACGAGGAGTGTACTCATTGCTTGTATTGACAAGGTTTCAGAGGAATGCAATTATTTCCCATACACATTTTATTTGTTAATATATTATATTGACAAAATTGTTATCATCAATGGTGAGTGTCATTTCCAAAGGACGATTGGATCAAATAACAATGGAAGATTTTGATGAATTTTCACAAATTTCTTCATTATCGGGTCATTGAGTAGTCTATGCAAAAGAGACAGTGATGTTTCAAACTCAATCAACAGAATCAAAGACAAAAAAAACAGATGCATTTGATTCAAAAGATAGAGATATTACAGAGGAATGGAAATCCAAGATAAATCTTGAAGGAGATGTCGCCAATGGAAATGCATTGAAAGCCCATGTCTTCTTGCAAATTTTGGTTACTTTCAACATAACATCATAGTTTGATAAGGATGACTTATGAAAACTTGTTCTTTCAGTTGCAAATGAAAAACAATAAACAAACTAAAAGCAAAGCCCATTCTTGGTGATGGGAAGAAAAGGATTACTACTATGCAATGCTTATCTAAAAGGAGTTCCTTATTTCTTAGAGTTATATGTGAAATGTGTTTGTGATCTTATTATTGCATGAATGTGACAGTGGAAAACCTGTTTATTACATGATATTTTGTAATGACTTGCAATCATATGCCATTGTGCAAGTGCTTCATAGTTCAAACAATTCAGAGATGACTAGACAAGAAAGATTGCTTATTGAATTGTTGTTCTACAATCATACTCTTCAAGAATATGTATCCAATGATCTTTCCAGGGTTTTGATAGCTTCTTTAGACAAAGAATTATGTGTCACTTCTATTGTAAAAAAGGATATTGTGAAAGTTATCAACACACTGAAGACTGCTTTCATCTTCTCTAGAATTATTTTTGGCATTTTCTTTGTCATCAATGCACTGATCTGGGGTAAAAAATCCTCTGATGCAGTACAATTTGGCACGATGTTTGTTTTGGTATTTTTGTAGTTTTGGATATATATATGCCTTTGGTATTTGTTGGTAGTTACTTTGGCTACATGAAGCTTGCAATTGAAGATTCCATTAAGACAATAAAGTTCCCAAGCATATTCTAGAGTAGACATGGTACATGCAACCAATTTTCCCCACATTCATTTGAGGCACATGATTATATGCTTTGAGAAATAAGGAAAAGAATATGGAAAAGATATATACCATATGACAATAGAGGAGAGTTTTTGAATAAGTTTTTGGAGTTGAAAACATGGAAAGGGAGTATATTTCTCCTAAATGACTACAACATGCCTTTGTACTTATGGATATATAGGTTCTGTAGCAAATCATGTAAAAATTTACTGATTGAAGGTACTTTTTATTTGTAGGTATTTTCATGGCTTGGTTACCAGGAAATACATGGTGTTTTCAAGAGTGCGTTGTGGAGGAAATTTGTGCCTAGGGATCAATAACACCATTGAATAAAGCTGAGGTTTTGGGAGAATAAGAAATGTGAACCTACTGTCCCTCCCACCTTATATATTAAGCATATAAAACTCATTATTAATGTACTAACATAGCATCAAGACATGAAATAAACGAGAAATGTGTCTCCTGGTCAGGTTTTCAGTAACTTACTAGTTTTGTTATCCAATATGTTAAAAACTAAAAAGAAATACAGAATGAAATCCAATTTACAATCGCATTGTGAATGATCGATTATCCTTGGCTGCAAAAATGAAAAATTTCTTCTGCATCCCTTTGTCGATGGTTGTTTTGAGAAGGTCCACAGTTTGAGTCTTTTTCCCAATATTTACGATTTGAACAATCAGTGGATTGATTGGTCAAAATCTTGAAACTCTTATCCTAGGTTTCAATTTAAATAATCCTTGGAGAGGCGTTTATCTTCCATATTGGGGATGAGTTCGACCTCACTCTCGGCGCCCTCGATGAGCTCCTTAACCTGTCTGTAGGCGATCCGTTTCCAAATCATCTCCAGTCATCTTCTTCCTAGAATAACTTCATTCGGTGGTTGTTGAATGCCTCCACATGCCTCCTATAGGGGACATTCTCTAGAATTTTCTTGATTTCATTAAGGGTTTTGTCGTAGAGGGAAATGAGCACTTCCCTCGCGTTGGGAACTACTTAGAGGCCGACTATGCCTGTGGTTTCCTTCACCTTAGCCAGTAATGTCCCTGCGAATATTCATAGAAACATCTTTCTTCCACTTCTATTATTGCTCCTGCTCGCTCTCTTGTTACTTCCCCACCTAGCCTCTAAAGGATCCTTCAATTTGCTTCACCCACATTAAAAAGAATAAAATATGGTGGGAAATGACAAAAATATTAGCAAATATTAATCCAAATAACATAATAGAATGGGAGCTATAAAATTCAATGTGTATATAGTACACATCATTCATAAGTAAGATTTTATGATGATGGTAAGGTTTTATGATGATGGTGTATATTTTATATAAGAGGAATTTAACATTTTATGAGTATATGGTGTGGGGTTATGGGGAAGATGGGAGATGAGGATATCAATTTGGCCATTATAGTGGATGCCTTTTTAAGCATGAGAAAGGAAATAAATAGATTCTCCTTGACGCAAGAGAATAAATCGATAAATACCAATAAAATAAAACATTTGGAAGTCTCCTTAAATCTCAATCTCAAGACAAGAATAATAGATGCACATACATTTTGAGAGCCACGTGGAAATCATTTTCCTTACCATGAACGTGTGTATTATTTTGTAATGGCACATGGAAAGCATGTTCACTAATTAGAAACACTCATCGACGTCTTAATTTTCCATTAGCCAAAGCTCAACGCCAAGCAACTTGTGGGATCTCACAAATTGAGTTATATTGTATTTTATTATTATTATTATTAATAATGAATTGGGGTGGATAGATATGTGTGATAGATGAATGGAGCTAGGATTTATCAATGGTATTTTCCCAATATTGCATTGGTATCCATTAATCCCCTAGCTCATAATCCCTAAGCCATTAACCATTAAACTACCTAACCCATAAGCACTAAATCCATGAACTCTTGACCCTTAACACTTTAAACCCTAACCCCTAATCCCTTAACTCTTAATCCATGTACCCCAAATCCCTATATATATATATATATATATATATATATATATATATATATATATATAGAGAGAGAGAGAGAGAGAGAGAGAGAGATAACACACATGAAATTTTAGGTCACAACCTAACCAAATGTCAAATTGACGTATGAGACCCCCTTGCTTGAGGGACAACAGAGCCCCTTTGCATAGCAGTTTGACTCTTTAGTTTATAAAGGTGTACATACCCCACTCTAAGTTGTTATTAAGATATTAAGTGATCCGAATTTAGGAGGGGAATGAACTTATTAATAGACTGAATACAATAAACACAAAGATATGAAGAACACCACAGATATCCAGTGAACAATATCTTTTATTGAATAAATGAAATAGGTTGAAAATATAAAACTGCATAATTGAAACACTTGCTCGAATGGTGGTAGATATCTCTGAGAAGAGATGTGTCTGCTACGCACATTTGTCTTAGCAGAGTGGGGTATCCTATCTCTGAAAGAAAATATATGTTGGTTATGCTTCATTCGCAACAAGATTTACAACACACTCCATTGCATGCTTAAAGGGCCTCCTTCATCTCAATTATATATGAAAGAGTGAGAGGAGAACAATTCCCATGATGCCTGTGGGATAAATTGGACTAAGTTTATAAAATTCCATAGCCATGTAAAACACCAAGACTTCCCAAGCAGTCACCCATATCAGTACTACTCTAGCCTGAGTGTGCTTAGCAATGGAGTTCTAATGGGATCTGATGCATTAACGCTATGTTTTAGGCATGTACATAAGACCACTAGGAAATCATTACATGATGTATGTAATTAAAAAATAAAGATGACATTACATTCCATTCACCATCAAAATGGTGAATATCATGACTTATCAAAACCACAAGCTCAAAATGGTGATTCATTGGAAAAGGTGGATGGCCACTAAGATCCATCTGGATCATTACTCCCCGCTTAGGAAGCAATGGTCCCCATTGCGTCAAGTTCCCATGGGATATGGGGAGATGTTTTCTAAATCTGAAGCTTGGTGCATTTATTTCCTTGCTGAAGAAGTTATCTTGCTTATCTTGTTGAAGGTTGTCATGAACCTGTTGTTGGAGGGGTTGGATCTGTTCAACCAATCTAGCTACATGATCTACCTGAGTGTGGGAGGAATCTGTCAGTGAAGTTGCAACATGAAGAGTATGAAGGGTTCTATTATAACCTTGCTTGACTGGGCAGTGTGAAGGCACCCCTGTAGGTGCAACAAGAACATCTTGGTACTCTTCTACAATCTTTTCGATCTTCTTCTGATGGATAGAAAGGTCTTGGGATGAGGATGAAGTGGTTGCAATGTCCTTATATTCACCTTCTGATCGGATTGTGAAGAGGATAAAATTTGCAGTATGAGAGATTACTTTGTGGAACTGTTTTGGTGGGACAATAGTCTAAACTACCTCTAGTATCCTATATAGCTTACCCCCTAGAGTAACAATGACGCTACAAGGTCAAGATTCATAAACAACATGACGGCTCCACATATATGGTTGGCCTAATAAAACATCACAAAATTCTAGTGGGGAAACAACACACAATACCTCATCCTTGAAGGGCTTGATGTCATAGGACAGGCGACACTTCTGGCTGACATGAATATTTTGACCCTGGCGAAGCCACCCGATGTTGTATGGTTGTGGGTGTGGTGTTTTTGGCAAATCCAATTGCTTGAAAAACTTTGATGAGATGATTTTCTTTTGGATTCCGCTATCAACAATAAAATGCAGTGGGGTCCCTTTCACCCACATATGTGAATGGAAGAGTCGCTCCTCCTCCTCAGGATCCTCTTCTGGTTGGATTGTTGCAATTGTGAAAGTAGCAGTGGGTTCTACATCAATGATCTGTCTCCTTTTAATTTTTTTTGAATCATGGTCCAAGTCAGGGTTCAACTATTTTTATTTGAGCTCGGCCACCAATGACTGTATTGAGCGACATTCATAAGTATTGTGCCAAGGGTTGTTGTGGAACTCGCACCACTTTCTGGTGTCTTTCTTAGAATTCATGTTAGCCTTCTTTGCTTGCATCTGGGATTGACTCTCTTAAGGTTGGTATTCCTTTCTCTGTCCTTCATTATGTAACTGAGATATAACAATGAAATACACAAAAATATATAAGAGAACATAGAAATACTGTGAAACCCAATTTCTATTACTAAATAAGATAGAAAAACATTGTAGAACAAAAACTGGCAGAATGGGGTAGCCTATCTTTGAAAGAAAGGATTACATATGAGAGAGTGAGAGGAGAACAATTCCCATGATGCTTGTGGTATAAATTGGACTAATTTTATAAAATGTCATAGGCATGTAAACACTAGGACTTCCAGAGTGATCACCCATCCTAGTATTACTCTAGCCTGAGCGCGCTTAACTACGGAGTTCTAATGGGATCCAATGAATTAACACTATGTTTTTATAGGCATTTACAAAATATCACTAGGAAATCATTACATGATGTCTGTAATTAACAAATGAAGATGACATTACATTCCATTCCCCATCAAAATGGTGAATATAATGTTTTATCAAAACCACATGCTCAAAATGGTGATTCAGTGGAAATGGTGGATGGCCACCGAGATCCATATGGATCATTAAGTGACTTAAATTTTATTATTAGTAGTAGTTTTATAACATATTTCACATCAGCATTACATTACACGTTCCCTTTGTATTGAGTTGTAGGATGCACCTCTTGAATGATTGGATACACCTATCTTGTGGCATCTTGGAATAGATTTTAGAACTATAAAATCCTCTTCCCTCTATCCCACATTGGTTGTGAGCACTAGTGTGCAATAACATATAAGCCTCAATATACCATGAACATTATGCCAATAGGGACATTCACAAAGGTAGTGGCTACCCTACTAACATAAAGGTAGATTGATTACATCATGATTATGTTTTCTTACTCAACCTTCCCCTCCCTCCTCTGTGTGGCATGTATGGATGTGTGTGTGTGTGAATAATAACAGTGGGATACACTTATCTTGTGACTCTTGGGAATATTTTCTACAACTATAAAATCTCCTTCCCTCCTATCTAACATTGTTTGTGATAACTGGTCCTCCAAGGAATATAAACATTGATATACCATGATCTTTATGCCAACATGGGTGTCCATAGAACTAGGGGTCCCACCTATTGACATAATGGTTGATTGGTTGTGGGGTGATTTTGCTTGCTCGTACAATTTTCCACTCCCTCCTTTGTGTGGCATGTGTGAATACTAACAATACGTTCACTATCTAGACCTAACTAAATTTCGGAAATCTGGTAGCAAACAAGATATGTTGAAAATGAAATCATTACCCTACAATACATTTCCTAAAAAAAATAAAGTCATTATTTTTTATTAAATTGCTTCATTTAAATATTAGTATAAATAAATAATGTAAACAATGCATCTTATGCAAGTTGTTGAGGTGAGGGGAGTCAGGTGTTGGAGTGATTGTCCTCGATCTCGAAAGAAAATGAGAACTTACCAATTCTTGGGTTCTATGTCACACTTCCAACAATGAGGCAAAATCACTTTTAGTTTATCAAGGCCTTATGGTGATCAAGGGAAGGGGAATAAATAGTGTTATTGCGATATATGTCCACCTAGCAAGACTCATTCTTAGAGAATGAGCATTGGTAGACTAGTTTGAAAAGAATAGATATTTTCCAGGTTTTAAGCACCCATAACTCAAACAAAGACATCCAAGCCAATTTGAGAGTTTCATTAAGAGAATGATAGAGGAAAATAAATTGGTAGGGGGGGGTGGGTTTGACCAACCACCCCCTCGCATCCCATGACAATACTCCATCAAAATCATGGCAATGCATTGAAAATATAATCATCATTCAAAGCAAATGAATGAGAAGTGAAAGTTAATACTTCTACAAAGGCATGTGCCCTTTGATTTATCCATGCATGCACTTGGTATTATTAAGGGTAGGGTAATGAGGAGAGACTTTGAAAGTGGTTTTATTTCTCTATTGTGGAATTTTGGGTCGATATCTTTGATATCCTTCTTATGTATAGAGCACCAAGTTTCTAAGAAAGGTAGTAGTCTTTGGTTGATAGGCCATTTTCACGGGGACTTGGTTCAGGAAGAAATCTAGTTTACACAAGTTTTATGTGTGTCAGTATGTGTAGATTTCTTAACCATGGCCAACAACTATAGTGGGTCTGGATGTTATTTTATGTGTGAATTTTCATATGTATAGAGGGGAATAAGGGGATGTGAACACCATATATTAGAGGCATAATATGAATTCTCAAACTCTTTTAGGAGGTGGTCGAGATGGTAGGATGACTAGGAGTATGAATTCATGGTGGAGAAACAACTCTGAGACCAACAAGCAATTGATAATTCCCTTCAACTATTGACATACCAGGAAAGGGAGAGGGAATTTTTTGAATTCATGCATCTTCATAGGGGAGGTATGAGGAATTGACAAAAATATTGGACTGTCTACACTCTTTAGTTTATGGGATTGTTTCTCACCTTTAGCTTCCAACATTTCCTATGCAATCCTACTCTTCTCGGGTTAAGAAAGAAGCCTTGGAGCATCACTATCCATACAAGAGGTCCCAAAATTATATTCAAGAGATAACATTGTAGGGTCATAGGTAGATGTGGATATGCATCCAACGAAGCATGTTATGGAGAACTAGGTTGGATTAAAGAAGCATCCCCTCAAGGGAAAAAATTAATGTAATATTTCTTTGTTTTTAACATGTATCATCGGGTAGTCCTTTTGCTAAATCAGTGTGTATGAAAATATACTTGTCAAACATATAGGATTAGGTTTTGGGAAGGATGGATAGAACATAATTTGGGTGATTTTTTTTGGTGGGGGTGGGGGACCTTTAGCTCCATGTGTTAAGACAGGAGCAGGAGCAGGAGCATAAGCATAGGCTAGGGTAGAGGCTAGTGAAACTAAAGCACACATTGAGCATCCCAACCAGGAGAAGGTAACAACTCCTTTCTCGAGTCTAGTGTATCATTGGAAACATCAATTATTCCTTTCGTGAAGATACGTGAGTTCCACTAGTTACACCTTGCATAGTATGAGGAAATTAACTAAGAAAATTGATGTCTCCTTGGGTCATGTTAACTGCTTTCTTTGATGAGGAATCTTGTCCCTTTATGCACTACTTATTCAAAGAAGAATACACCCCCTATACCCCCCGATAAGTTCCCTGGTCATTTGTTCTGACCAGGTCTCTATCCACGCGTTAGGCACTTGTTCTTTAGAACATTTTGTAGAGTCATTGATTGAAGTAATTCTTCCTTCCAGCTTCAAAAGTCTGAATGTTATTCAAAGTTACCAAGCCATATTTACATTGTATGTGGTTAGTTTTATTCATGACACAAGATTTTAATTTTATTTTTTTGTTTTGTTTGAATAGTCAGTGCTAAATTGGGCACCATTAGTGCCATATTTAATGCCAACTATTGGAAAAAAAATGTAATTATTTTGGGGTGATAAATGGGGCTAAAATTGCGCCTATCATCATCAAATTGCACCTAATTTAGCACATTTTTAGGTTTTGTCCCTAATTATTTCCATTACATTGTTCTGCCTCAAACTTCTCCATGATCTTATGGTGATTTTTCATGTCAATTGTTTCCTTTCCCTTGGGCACTCCCTACCAAATCAAGGGTACCCTATTGGAAACATTGCTATCATTGATGATGTGAGGAGGGAGTCCATGGAGCGTATAGACATGCTTGAATAATATATCAACAATATCATAAGTTATAATTTCATTGATCAAATGTATGAAATGGTCATATTTGTTAAATGATTGACAAACACAGCGATAACATCCTTATCTTTTGAGAGTGATAAACTTGTGATGAATTGCATAGAAACCTTTCCTTGCTTCTGATTTTGGATAAAATTAGGCTAAATAATACTAGGATAATGGAGAATTAACACCTTGTTGCATTGGCAAGTATCACATTTTACCACAAGCTGCTCAATATCAAACTCATTTCCTAGTAGTAAAGGTTGGAGGATACATTCTTGTAAGTTTTGGGAAAACCCATGTGATTAATAGAGAGAGATGCATATTGATGTCGATAAGTCTTTCGTATAACAAGAAAACCATGTTGTAAATATATGGAATTATTTAAGAGGATGACACCATTCATGATAGTCCAAGTTTGGCACTTATTTTTATCTACAATGCACTACGGTAGGATCCTTCAAGGAACTATTGTACCCTTGTAGCTTGGTTGATTGAGAAGGACTTGAAGGTGTTTCATAGTCCTAAAAGTGGTTAATCCTTTTATTTTTCTCATTTGTTATGTTATCTTGCATTAGTAGGTCCTTCAAACTAAGCTAGTCAATTTTAATAAATAACTTATTACCAATGATGATTTTTCTCCACTTGGCCACAACATGAGGTATGCACATCTATGTATTGTATGTGGATATGTGTCATTATTTGTCATTAACTTCCTACTTTAAAAATCAATGGGTCTATCATATTGTGATATTACTACAACAAGTCCAAACCCATCAAAATCACACTCTACAATGAAGGGTCAGATGAAATTTGGGGTAGAAAGCAATGGGGTCGAAGTAAGGGATTCAATTAGGTTATCACAAGATTATTGTGCATGAACCAACTAGGAATGCGACACCGAGCGCGCTCCTCAGTGCACGCCCGCTCATAGGATCTCCTCTTCCACTCGGCCCGAAGAATGCCAAGGTCCTTCTATTTCCCTATCGGGAAATATTCTCCCACAGATCTTCTCGCGCAATCCCCCTCTCTTTACTTATCGGGGAATCGGACTTCGCAACTCTGCGAGTCTAGTGGTCGACCTTTTTCTTTGCGAATCCACGAAACCTGATACCTGGTCAACGCTGACTTCCCCCTTGTCTTTGTCGGGATTTTCTTTATCGAGATCTCGACACTCGCGGTGTCGAGCAACTCGGTTCTCTGACTCCCGAGTCCCGATATGCCGAAACTCTGATGCACACGTGCGAGTTGACTTTTCCACTTTCCGCCACTTCTATCGGGACTTTGGATTTCGTGGAATCACAAATCCTAATTCCAAAATGTTCAGGACTTTCCTCTCCCCGAACTCCGATACGGTGTGACACCTATCTTTCACCGACTCCCGCGGTCCCACACTGTTTTTACGTCCCCGTCGGGATATCGTGGGTTGCGGTTCCAAGCTGCAAGAATACCCTGTCCTTGAAACTCCCGATACTCCGAACCCTGACTTCTTTGGATCTTTCGACATGCGTCCCAATGATGGACGGTTCTGAGCTCGTCGGGATATCGCGGATCGCGATATCACAATTCCCGTTTCAATAATTTGGAGGTTCGCTCTGCGAAACCCCGATACACAATATACGTGTAGATCCAATGATCCTGACGGACTTGGATCAACGCTCTATCTATCCTGAGCTTGAACCTTCGGGAATACACCACTATATCTCCCCTGCACACCCACAAGATCTTACGATCCTCGGAGATTCATGGATTCTCCTCGGAGAATACCGTCCTTCCGCTCCTCCTTCAATGATTCTACGAAATGACTGTGTTCCTTCTGTGGAACTCGTTCGCCTACTCGCAAACTTGCAGTGCCTACTTGAACACTTCAAACACAAATTCTTTGTGCAATCCTTCGACGAATTTGAAGATTCTATCCTTCCTGAGTTTTGTTGTGACCCTGAGCCTTAGAAAAGACTCCTTGCGCACACTCCTTGCGGCAACCCTTCAACTCCATCTAAGTGTTGGAGTCTTCGACTCTGCGCACACCTGCAGCAACAGTCCTTCAAGCTCCCCTTAGGCTCACAACCCTGAGACTTTTACCTAGCCTGCGCACTCCTTGCACGGCTTCTATGGCAACTAAAACCTTTGGGATGAATGAGAAACAAAAGTTACCTCTATCTGATCCCTCCATCAACGCACTCCTTGCGGACACTTCAACTGCACTCCTTGCAGGAATCTCTAGCTCAAATAGAGAAACAATTGAAACTCATTCCATCTCCCTCTCAGACTTCAATTCATACATGAATTCACATACACAACATATAAAAGAAAATGTATGACAGGAAGCAAAGATTCATGAGCATAATCATTAGTACACAGAGAATCGAACACAAAACCATGAATTTGAACCAATCTTCTTCTATTAATTCAAATATCAGTACATGGGTGTTCTCTACACAATGCTCTTCTTACTCTTGTTCTTCTTCTTCTCTTCTATGGTCAGGCTAATGTTACAATGATACAATCAGGGTGTCTATATCCGTTTTCTCTCCTGCTCCTAAAACTGTCAAATCTAGAATTAAAATCCTATCTACCTGCATTAACTATATTAAATGCCATCTAACTACTTAAGGACGAGAGCTATCTGCTCAAGATCCATTACAATACACAAGTGCGCCTCATCTTAAATGACTCATTTAAGATCACGCAACGACTTCCAAGGCAATCTCAAAATCTATGCTGGCTTATCCAGCTGTCTTCCGCTTCCGTGTTGGCTCGCTTGATGAGTTGGCGATGCTCCTGCATCAGAATGAAACCTTATTTGTTGAATTGGTTAGTGGATGAGAAATAAAAGAGAAATATATAGTGGAAGCCTTATATATCAAAAACTCATGAAGTTCATTAAGGGTCCTAGACACTTGAGTGGATTGAATTTTTACAAGATTAAAATGAATACCTTGTACAAAGATAAGATGGAAATGATATTACGTGAGTCTTTTCAATTCATAGTTATATTATTTTTCATAAATCGTTAATTTCTAAAGTTAAAAATCCAAAATCTTTAAATTTATTGAGAATGTTCTATTATATGTGAGTATATCATTAAAGAGACATAGGACAAACTTATAGATATACTTACTAAAAAATTGTTCATTGAAGTCTAAAAGGTAGTAATAGAATGACAAACTAGCACTAAATGGAACAATTCATAATTAGTGGTGGCGATGATGACTATGGAATGTGATTTTATCTCGGTATTAGAACAATAAATCTATCTAATAATAACTAGAGAAGGGATTAATCTTAGAAAAAAGCCCAACAACTTGTATATCATCCGTAAAATCATCAATAATAATCAATACAATGTGTTGAGCACTCAACACACCCTAAAATCTTTTAGAAAATTTTTCTCTTTTGGGTACCACTTGTCTTGTTTTTCTTCTTTCTGAATTGATTTTGTTGTGTAGGGATCATTAAGTTTTGTTTCCATGTCTCATCATTGATCACGTTTGGATTTATTTGGACCTATCGAATTGAAACCTTTTTTCTCTAAAAAGAACTTGTCTTTCTAACTAAGAATTCACAACTAAATTTGTGACCCACACACATATTTTCAGCATCGATGAAATTCAAGAAGAAAAAATAACCACGTAGTAATAATCATCGTCGATCATCAATCTATCATCAGCATCAGGAAAAAAAATGAAGGAGATCTGTGTTGACTGTTCACGAAGAAGTTTCAGGAAGTTTTTAGTATCCCATCAGCGTTGGTGAAGTATGAAAGGGTAAGACACTAACATGGGCCATAACGAACCTCCGATCATCGATTATTGATGCATTGTTTGTTGGAAGGTTTACAGTTGGGAGTAAGCTTGTCATTGATGGCAAGAACAGCGATGGCAAAGATCAGCGATGACAAAGATCAGCGATGGAAAAGATCAGCGATGACAAAGATCAGTGATGGCAAAGAACAGTGATGGAAAGAACAGCGAAATCACGAAGTGATGAGAACCTCCATCACAGGAATCGCGAGATGCGAACTCACAATAAGATCTGGACCATCAGATCACCAAGGGTTGTAGACCGTTGATCTAAGATCCATCTCAGAGCTTCGCATATCGGGACTTGGAGTGACGAGAACCTCCATCATAGGAATCGTGAGATGCAAACTCACGATAAGATTTGGACCATCAGATCACCAAGGGTTATGGATCGTTGATCTAAGCTTCATCTCATAGCTTCGCGTATCGAGACTTGGAGTGATGAGAACCTCCATCATAGGAATCACGAGATGCAAACTCACGATAAGATCCAGACCGTCAGATCACCAAGGGTTCTAGACCGTTGATCTAAGCTCCATCTCGGAGCTTCGCGTATCGCAACTTGGAGTGATGAGAACCTCCATCATAGGAATCACGAGATGCGAACTCACGATAAGATCTGGACCGCCAGATCACCAAGGGTTCTGGACCGTTGATCTAAGCTCCATCTCGGAGCTTCGTCGATCGTGACATGGAGAGTTGAGATGCCTCATCTCCATATTCACGAAATGAGAAATCATGAAAGTGCTTTATGCATAAGTGTGTGGTCTCATCCGGTGGTCACACCATCGAAGAGCTAAAGAGAAGAGTACATGCAGACAAGCTTCTTTTCGACGTTTCGGGGATCACGACTTGGAGAGTCGAGATGCCTCATCTCCAGATTCATGAAATGTGAAATCATGAAAGAACTTTATGCATAAGCACCTTGTCATAGCCGTGGTCATATAAAGGAAGGATCCAGTGCAGAAAAACTTTGTTTCGGAGTTTCAGAACTCATGACATGGAGACTCAAGATGTCTCATCGCAAAATCTCTGAATTGCGAAAGTGTGAAACGGGTAAATAACACAAGAACCCATCAGAGTAAATCCAACAATGCAGGTGAATCTGAGCATAATCGAAGGGATACTGTTGCACGTCACAGCGTAACTGCCAGAAACCACTGATGGTTTCTGCCAGAGGACTCGAAGACACTTCGGGGTGATTAACAGAGGAGATGAAGAGTCTCTGGGAATCTTCAAGAGGGATGAAGATGCTCGTGGAGGTGATTGACAGCTGGATGAGCATTGAATCTTGTAACTAGAACAGAGAAGGTGAGATCGACTGTCGCAGAGAAGACGAAGAGTCTCAACTGCCAGAGAGGTTGAGGAATCTTAGCATAACATACAGTGATGTTGAACGAGTGGAAAAACGGCCAGAGAAGCTAAAGAGTCACGATGATGATCAGACAGAGCACTCGAGTTGTGGAGGATATCGGCGCGGTGTGAGTATGCAGAGGTATTGCATGCATTGCATGCACAAGGTGCACAAAAGCTATAAATACATAGTATAGAGAAGAGATGGGGTTGTTGTTGTTGTTGGGATTATTGTGGATGTTGTTGAAGGTGATTCATGCATGAAGAAGGATTAGAGTGTAGTAGCTGAAAAGAACAGAAGAAGAACTGTGCAGCGAATGGACATGGGGCACAAATCATAAAAGCAGAAGAACAGAATGGGAAATGGATGCATTCTGGAAGACAGCGAGGAAGTCTGAGTAGCAAAATCTTGCAGAACAGTGATGAGACTGGTAAGTTGTTATTGAACACTATATCACTGTAATAGGTTTCAGTATTTCATATTCATAATCTAGGGAGTTTGGGAGGTACTAGGGAGGACTCGTGTCCTTAGAGGTTCAAGTGGGGGCTTGAACACTGGGAGTTGGTGCTTCCTTCTAGTTGGTGCTAAAGAAACTAGGGATTTGGTGCTTCCTTCTAGTGGGTGCTAGAGAAAAACAGAGATTTTGTGCTCTCAGTAAGTTGCAGCTTGCAAAACAGAGGTTGTAGCCTCACAATGAGTTGGTGCTCAAATGTATGATAATGTAAAGAATGTAAATAATACTTATCATATAAAGAAGAAGAGGTTTTTACCCTATATGGGTTTCCTTGGGAAATATTTGTCTCTGTGTTTCTCATATATGTGACTGATGTTGAATGTTCCATTGTTCATTTCCCTGCATTATTGTGATCATCATTGAGTGCCTTGTAAATATTTTAAAAGAAGCATAATTGTTTAAGCACGGTGACAACTGATTCACCCCCCCTCTCAGTTGTTCAGCACTTGGTATCAGAGCTAGCCCCTTTTATCTAAGAGTAGATCCTAGAGCTTAAACATGTCAAGCCATGAAGGAAATTCAACCAATAAGGCCCCTCTGTTCAATCGAACAAACTTTTCCTTCTGGAAAGTTAGAATGAGAGCCTACATAATGTCATTATGTGCAGATGTCTGGGATGTGGTAGATACTGGTTATGTAAAGCTAGTTGTGCTAGCTAATAAGGATGACAAACTAGAATTTAGCTTCAACGCTAAGGCTATGAATGCTATCTTGAGTGGGCTTGCAGAAGCATAATTCATAAAAGTTATGCACCTAGGAACTGCCAAAGAAATGTGGGACAAACTCATTAGTAGCTATGAGGGTAATGAGAAAGTAAAGGATGCAAAGCTTCGAACCTACAGAATACAGTTTGAACAACTGAACATGAAGGAAGATGAAATTGTTGGAAAATACTTTCTAAGAGTAGAAGAAATGGTAAATGCAATGAAGGCACTTGGTGAAACAATTGATGAACCTTCTTTAGTTCAGAAAATCTTGAGATCTCTCCCAGATAGGTTCAACCCGAAGGTCTCTTCTATAGAAGAAATTAATGATCTAAAAACCTTGGGGTTTGATCAACTTCTAGAAACATTGACTACATATGAAATGAGAATAGTTAAAGATAAACCTACCTCCAGAGAAGCATCATTTAAAGAAGACAAGAATGAGGATTCTGAGCCCAATGAAATTGAAGCAAAATTTGTGAAGAGACTAAAGAAGGGATCATGCAAATACAAAGGTAAACTGCCTTTCAAATGTTTCAACTGTGGTAGGATAGGTCATTTTGCAAATAAATGTCCCCACAAAGGAAAGGATAAGAGATGTGGTGATGAGGAGAAGTACAAACACAAAAATTTCTTTAAAGAGAAAAAATTTAAGAAGAAAAGTCTGTGTGTAAACAATGATGACGATCCTTCAAATGATGAAGAAAATGACTCCTCTATTGAATATAAAATAAATGACTTCATACTTATGGCCAAAAAGGATTATGATAATAAAAGCACATGAAGTGATGAAGAAGAAGCTGTGGTTGACATGGAAGGAGGATTGATCAGTGCACTGGAAGAGATTGACAGACTAAGAATCAAGAACAGAAAGTAAAGAAAATTGTTGATACAGTTTGAGAAAGACAGTAAAGAACCTGATGAAGACCTTGTCCTACTAAAAGTAGAATTGGAAGAGGCAAAGAAAATCGAAGAGATTTTGAAACAATAGCTATTAGAAAAGAAGGCAAGATGTGAAGCATTAGAACAAGAAGTATTGAAAATGAGGAAAGAAATGGAGAAGTTTCAAGCCTTGTATAATCAGACTCTATCAAGTATCAAAGCCTCAAAAGGATTGGCCACCATTCTGAATTGGCAAAGGAATCCAAAGCTGAAAACTAGCTCGTGGTATGAAGAGGGATCAAGCAGTGGTAAGCCAGGAAATGAAGAACCCATCAAGTTTGTCAAAAGTACAACTAATGACAATAACAATCCTGCAGAAACAAAAGGAAGACAATCAGTCGCCCAGGTTGAGTAAGGAAAAAGATGTCAGATCTGAATTTGTAGAACAAAGAAGTAATGTGTTCACTGCTAAACGATGTCATCAGTCTGGAAGAAATCGATTTGCTCAAAGAAGACAATCATTTTCCAGGTACAAAGAATTCTTCTATGGCTATTGTTTCTACTGTGCTAACTTTGTTCACAAAGCTGTAAATTGTTCCTTTAGACTTAGACATGAGCAATTGATATTTCAAAGGAATAAATACTTGCCACAACAAAGAATGATGAAGCCAAGTAACAAACCTTCACTGATTGCCAACTGCCAAATTAAGTCCAGGGACATGCAACTAAAGAGGTCAAGAAATAATCAAAAGTTAATGAGTAGACAACGCTGCACCAATAAGTTTGACCTGTTAAACAATGAGATTGAATGCTACATCTGTCATAACTATGGACACAAATCTATTGACTGTTGTTTAAGGGAATATGAACCAGATTCGAAATCTCCTGCTGAAAATGTCAAGTTTTGGAAGAAGAAGGAAAGTGACAAGTGTGGATT
>ML792721.1:77114-103209 GCA_009831015.1 Picea engelmannii | reverse complement strand
AATTCCTCCTCCAGAATCATTCAAAAGAATCATCCTGCAAGTTAGATAATTGGAGAAAAAGACAAAGGTGTACAAACCAGGAGAAAGCTAATCAAAACCACCGAACAATCTCATATAGCTCTCATATCCATGTTGGAACCCAAAAATTTCAATGAATCCAACAAAGATGATCACTGGGTTAAAGAAATGAATGATGAACTTGATCAGATTGAGAAAAACAATACGTGGGATATGGTTCAAAGACCTGAAGGTAAAAACGTCATTGGCTCCAAATGGATCTTTAAGAATAAATTGAATGAGCAAGGACAAGTTATCAGGAACAAAGCAAGGTTAGTCTGTAAAGGCTATGCTCAGATAGAAGGACTAGATTTTGGTGAAACATTTGCGCCCGTAGCAAGATTAGAAGCTATCAGAATGTTTCTTGCCTATGCTTGTCATAAAAGGTTTAAAGTCTACCAAATGGATGTCAAGTCAGCCTTTTTGAATGGAGATTTAAGTGAAGAAGTCTATATGGAACAACCAGAGGGTTTCAAACTGTCTGACAACCCTAACTTAGTATGCAAGCTGAAGAAATTTTTATATGGTTTAAAGCAGGCCCCTCGAGCCTAGTATCACGGACTGGATACGTATCTCAAAGACAAAGGGTTCAAGAGAGGAACAACTGACAACAATCTGTATATTAAAACAGAGGATAATAATTTGCTCATCGTATTGGTATATGTAGATGACATCATCTTTGGATGTAATAAGGATTCATTGGTACAATGGTTTTCTTCTGCCATGGATTCTGAATTTGAAATGTCTATGATAGGAGAACTGTCATTTTTTCTTGGTCTACAAATTACTTAGAGGCACGAAGGGATGTTGATTTCTCAAGAAAAATATCTAAGAGAAATGCTGAAAAGGTTTCAAATGGAAGATTCTAAACCTATGGGTACACCTATGGTAACTGGATGTAAATTAAGCAAGGATGACGATTCACCTGATGTTGATCAAAGCTCATATCGATCAATGATAGGAAGCCTACTGTACATCATAGAATCTTGCCCAGACATAATGCATGTTGTAGGAATGGTAGGAAGATATCAGGCTACACCTAAACAGAGTCATTTGCAAGCTATCAAAAGGATATTCAGGTATTTGAAAGTAATAGTGACTTATGGTTTGTGGTATCCCAGAAATCAAAATCTTCAGTTGACTGCTTATTCAGATATAGATTGGGCAAACTGTGTTGATGAGAGAAAAAACACCAGTGGAGGAGCATTCTTCATGGGTGACTCCTTAGTAGCCTAGCTTAGTAAAAAGAAAGGTTCCATTTCTTTATCAACCACAGAGGCAGAGTACATTGCTACTGCTACCTATTGCACTCAAGTATTATGGATGATTCAGACAAGAACCTCCATCATAGGAATCGCGATATGAAAACTCACGATAAGATCTAGACTGTCAGATCACCAAGGGTTCTGGACCATTGATCTAAGCTCCATATCGGAGCTTCGTGTATCGGGACTTGGAATGACGAGAACCTCCATCACAGGAATAGCGAGATGCGAACTCACGATAAGATCTGGACCATCATATCACCAAGGGTTCTGGACCATTGATCTAAGCTCCATCTCGGAGCTTCACGTATCGGGACTTGGAGTGATGAGAACCTCCATCATAGGAATCGCGAGATACGAACTCACGATAAGATCTGGACCATCAGATCACCAAGGGTTCTAGACCATTTATCTAAGCTCCATCTCGGAGCTTCACATATCATGACTTGGAATGATGAGAACCTTCATCACAGGAATCACGAGATGCAAACTCATGATAAGATTTGGACCGTCAGATCACCAAGGGTTCTGAACCGTTGATCTAAGCTCCATATCGGAGCTTTGTCGATCGCGACTTGGAGAGTCGAGATGCCTCATCTCTAGATTCATGAAATGTTAAATCATGAAAGTGCTTTATGCATAAGCACGTGGTCTCAGCTGGTGGTCACACCATCGAAGAGCTGAAGAGAAGACTACGTGCAAACAAGCTTCTTTTCGACGTTTCGGGGATCGTGACTTGGAGAGTCGAGATGCCTCATCTCCAGACTCATAAAATGTGAAATCTTGAAATCACTTTATGCATAAGCGCTTGGTCATAGCCATGGTCATATAAAGGAAGGAGCCAGTGCAGAAAAACTTTGTTTTGGAATTTTGAAACTCATGACATGGAGAGTCAAGATGTATCATCGCAGAATCTTTGAATTGTGAAAGTGAGAAATGGGTAAATAACACAAGAACCCATCAGAGTAAATCCAACAATGTAGGTGAATCTGAGCATAATCGAAGGGCTATTGTTGCACGTCATAGTGTAACTGCCAGAAACCACTGATGGTTTCTGCCAGAGGACTTGAAGACACTTCAGGGTGATTGATAGAGGAGATGAAGAGTCTCTGGGAATCTTCAAGAGGGATGAAGATGCTCGTGGAGGTGATTGACAACTGTATAAGAATTGAAGCTTGTAACTGGAACAGAAAAGGTGAGCTCAACTATCACAGAGAAGACGAAGAGTCTCAACTGCCAGAGAGGCTGAGGAATCTCAGCATAACATACAGTGATGCTGAACGAGTGGAAAAATGGCCAGAGAAGCTGAAGAGTCATGATGATGATCAGACAGAGCACTCGAGTTGTGGAGGATATTGACGCAGTGTGAGTATGTAGAGGTATTGCATGCATTGCATGCACAAGGTGCACAAAAGCTATAAATACACAGTACAGAGAAGAGATGGGGTTGTTGTTGTTGCTGGGATTGTTGTGGATGTTGTTGAAGGTGATTCATGCATGAAGAAGGATCAGAGTGCAGCAGCTGAAAAGAACAGAAGAAGAACTGTGTAGCGAATGGACATGGCGCATAGAGCATAAAAGAAGAAGAACAGAATGGGCAGCGGATGCATGCTGGAAGACAGCGAGGAAGTCTGAGTAGAAAAATCTTGCAGAACAGTGATGAGACTGGTAAGTTGTTATTGAACACTATATCACTGTAATAGGTTTCAGTATTTCATATTCATAATCCAGGGAGGTTGGGAGGTGATAGGGAGGACCGGTGTCCTTAGAAGTTCAAGTGGGGGCTTGAACACAGGGAGTTGGTGCTTCCTTCTAGTTGGTGCTAGAGAAACCAGGGAGTTGGTGCTTCCTTCTAGTGGGTGCTAGAGAAAAATAGAGAGTTGGTGCTCTCAGTAAGTTGCAGCTTGCAAAACAGAGGTTGTAGCCTCACAATGAGTTGGTGCACAAATGTATGATAATGTAAATAATTTAAATAATACTTATCATATAAAGAAGAAGAGGTTTTTACCCTGTATGGGTTTCCTTGGGAAATATTTGTCTCTTTGTTTCTCGTATATGTGACTGATGTTGAATGTGCCATTGTTCATTTCCCTGCATTATTGTGATCATCATTGAGTGCCTTGTAAATATTTTAAAAGAAGCATAATTGTTTAAGCACGGTGACAACTGATTCACCCCCCCTCTCAGTTGTTCAACATTGTTAGGATTCGGTAAATCCTAAAGATTTAAATTGTGGAAGTTTCCGTTTTGATACATTGTTCAGCATCGATCACCGATGCATCTTTGGCATCGACAAGTTTTGAGGGGGGTAATACGGGAACACTTTTTTCAACATCTCACCGATCGTCGATCCTTGATACTTATTTTGTCATCGACAGGGTAGGAACTATTTGTTAAAGAACTTATCTAATGAAAATCCTCAATTCTGAATAAACTCTTAAACAAAGGAGCCAATTTCAAATGCCACGTGTCTTTGCCACGTAGGCATTTCATACAACGTAGTTTCATCCCGAGTCACCTTAGGTTTCCCCATGTCCTAGTTGCACTTCCAGGTTAGCATTTCCACATTAAAATTGTATGACAAGATGGATCGACATCAGAGTTTTTTCCAAGAGATATCAACAAACATTGTCTAATAAAAGCGTTGACTCCCGATCCACCCATTTAAATTAGCGAAATGATGGGTCATTTTTCAGCACAAAATAAGATTGGATTCTGTCATTTAATAAGCCAATTAATATTTCACTCTGCATATGTTTCTACCCCATGCACCAACTGAATAACGGGAATTTTAAATTGTCAATGAACCACAATGTAGCTCTCTATTGTGCCACCAACCTATGACTGCATTTAATCTCGAGCATAATGCGGATCTTGGTAATAGATTTTGTAAAACTGCACTTACACCCCGAATTGAAGAACTAATGTGACAAGGTAAGTATTCTTTGGGTTTAAATTACTAAGACAGTTTTGAACCCCAACATTCTATACCAAAGTTTCTCTTTTCCAGAGTAGTTGAAGAAGCGAAAAGAGTGTCTCAAGAGTTGCACTCGATTCTCATAATTTCAAAACCAAGTTAAACTAGTGCAAAGAAGAGGTATGTATTGATTTTATCATTTCGATAGTCGCAATTTATTTATATATCAGTATCCTCTCTGAAAGACGATGTCTAACTCTTCTCTCCCTGTAGGAAAATCGCTCCAAGGAAGCCAATGACCCGACGCTCGCCAAGGGCGCCAAAGTTGAAGGAAGCAGAGGTCAATGAAGGATATTCTCCTGGTGCTGCGAGGTAGTTGGAATTTGATACTAAAGCGGATTCATTCATCAAAAAATCAACTAAGAAGGCATTTTACCAGCCCCTTGCATTTGGAAAAACAGAGGTGAGCACTGGGTCAAATATAATGCTCCCGTAGTGGGGAGATTTGTTCAACATGATTAACTAGGAAGATTAGCCAGTATTTATCCCCCACAGTGACCCAGATGTAAGGACGCTCGACGATCATGTTTTTCCGAACATCCAACGGTCATGCCTGCATATGGTAGCCTGTCGAACCTCAGTCTTTCCATATGTTAAGACCCTGGGGTGGATAATTGATCATACAGACACAATGAAGTGCCTGATCAATGATGATAATGGTGGATGTGTCGGTGTTTTTCTCCCGACAGAAGTCTAGAAATACTATAAGCTCAGGGACCCGAAGGAGCGGTTAAATACGAATTTCATAGTGAAATTCTATGAGTTCCATGACACCAGCCGATTGATGGCCTCCTAGTGGAGGGAAGACAAAAAATTTACAAAATGGAGCAGTGACTGGTACATGACAACAAATATGAGGGATCCATACATCTATTTGATGGCTCTAATATCTCGATTATATGAGGAGAGAGATTGCGCTAAGTTTCCAGAGGCATGGATGGCCCTGACATACATCATGGCCATCTCCGGTAGTAGCTTCAACTGGGGAGAAATCATCTCTAAACAATTGAGCACCAACATATTGTAGGCCCAGACACCAAAGGATGGAGAAGGTCCCTCTTTTCACATGGCATCTGTTGGATAGATTGACATTCATGTGTTTTCATTGATGTCAAAAATCGATGTGATGATCTTTTGTTAATGATGAATTACCACAAATGATATTGTCATTGATGTCAACAAGTATATCAGTTAGCAGAAGATGTCAAACAGTGAGCAGAGATCAACAATGTTCCTATGATAAAAGCTTAGGAGGGTTATAAAATGCAAAGATAAAAACTCGGAAGGAAAAGCATAAGCTCAGCAGTTGTATGACATCTTCTACTAATATAACATGATAAGATGATCTCAGCAGGGTTATATTAGATGATGATATTATATGTAAGCTCAACAGTCATCCGATTAGAGTGAGAAGCCTCAGCAGCCATCTGATCAAAAGTTGACCACGATGATCATCTAATATAACGTGCATCGGTCATGTGAGTGACCATGGGCTTGAGGACCATTGAAAGACCATGACCGTCAGATCTGCAAGACATCAACGACAAGAAAGAATTGTGGGGAATGAAAATAGAATTAAAAAACTCACTAGTTACAAACCCGCAATCCATCGAGATTGTCATATCACACAGCTTCAAATATCTATGACTACGGTTGATCCAATTAATGACCAGTTTAATGTAGAACAATTCAAGACCGTTGATGTGAAACCATAAAATCTACGGTAGGGATAAGTGAGGTAAAGAGGTTGTGAGTTCGAATATATGATACCCGTTCAGCCATTGGATCAAACCTGAGTTCTTGTCAAGCAGTAGGATCATTTTCAAGTGGAGAGATAGGATAAGTAAAGACGAAGTCACGAAATGCAAATTTGCAAGAAAGGGATCTGGGTCATCAGATCACAGGAAAATCAGGACCGTTGATCTGAGATAGTTGAAATCAGGAGTTCCCGATACGCAAAATCACGTTGCGCTCGGAGGTAAACCCTGAGGTTTGGCTAGAGGTCATATCGATGGAAGTTAAGGAATGGAGCTAGCAAGCGCTAGGCCCCTGTCAGGATTTTGGAAGTCACGAGAGTCGGGGAGACTCACACGCAAAGTCCCAATACACGAAATCATGAAACGCGAAGTCCCGATGAAATCTGGACCATTGAATCACAGACAAATATCAGGTCATCAATCTAAGATACCCTTCGGATACTATCGTGACCATTAGATCAAGGAGATGAACATGTGTCACATCAGGAGATCTACATCGACATCAGCAATAAACTGTGACAGACCACGTCAACATTCTATATCAATAAGGACACATGGAATAATCAGAAGATGACAAGTGTCAAGTTGATTCGACATTTCAAGTACATGAAAATCACAAATCTGAGTGACATGTGGAAGCTACTCGACTAGTGACACATCATCAAGTGACATAAGCAATTACGTCACTCCAGGAGTTTTACTTCGGGAGTTTCACCACAAACAAATGGCAAGAATTCCAAAGTACCAAAGGGCCATAGGGTCGAAGTCGTGAAGGCTGAAGTCCCGAAGTGAATAAGGAGGACATGTGGCAGGGATCGTGAACTCCAGGCGAAACTACTCCGGGAAAATGCGAAGGAGAAAATTTTACAATTGTCGAAGGCCGGAGTCCTAGAGCGGAGGATATCCGTTGGATTAAAGAGGACATGCATCGTTGGATCGTGGACTTCGTTTGAAATGCTCTAGGAGAAAATGAGAGTCTGAGAATTGAAAGTCTTGAACGTCGAAATCTCGAAACGGATATAAGTCGTCCAATATGAAAGATCGCTTCAAGAGTATTCTCAACTTTTGATCATGTTACAGTGAAATTTGAGGCCTGATAATTCCGAATCCCAGAGATGTGAAAGGATCTCGAACATTGATCAAAAGAGGGACACACATTAGCCATTTGTCAGCTCTGGAAGAATAACGTACAGAGGAAAGAAGGAGTTTGAGATTTGATATCTCCGGAGTCTGGAGACTCAGAGTAAATGGTTTCCATCCATCTCAATGCTTGATCAATTCATAGCCGTCGGATTTAGCAGTGAAAGGATGAGTGTAAGGTTTAAATCTGATCGTTGATCTGTCTTCACAAAAACGTTAACCGTCCAATCAAATCAATGATATCGTATTTGGGAGATTTGAAATGTTGGAAGTCACGAAGACCTGAAGGGAAAAGTGCCAAAATTCCGTTAGTCATCCATCTCATTAGAATATCTAATCGTGACCATTTAAATCGATAAATGTTCAAGCGCTCGTCTCGCCTAAAGTGAGGTCACTTCCGATGGTCATATGCTATAATAGTTTTAAAAGGAAATTACAATATTTCTCTATATTTGGTAAAACTCGTGGTTCTATAACGCACGGTCATATGTGATGGTTTGAAGGAAGTGCCTCCACAGAATTTGGCCTCTGTTAATATAATAGAGATTCAGGATCAAGTATAAATAATTAAATTGATCCATGACTGTGATCAATTTATGAAAAACCTTCACGGTAAAATAAATAAACAGTAATTAAGATTGATTAATCGAAGAGGCGCGATGGTTGAAATGAAGGGACACAGTTGTATCACACTCACACCATTTGAAGAGTATATAATCATGGAAGAGCATTGAGAAGAAATTTTCTCTACGGTCCACATCAGAAGATCAAAAGCTGAAGCAAATTCCAAGAAGATATCAGAGGAAAGAAAATATGAATTATAGAGAGAAGATGAAATGTGGTGATGAGTGTTTTATGGCATACCTTTGATCATAATATAGAGTTGATTCTATAATGGATCACTAATACTGGAGTTGAATAAACTCTAGTTGGATAGATTGGGTTCTATCATCAAGATGGGTCTTGCACCAAGATGGGTCTTGGCTGAGAGTTGGTGCTCTCCGAGGAGTTTGCAAGATACCAGATATATAAAATATGCAGAACAGAAATAAAATGCTAGAAATGGAAGAATAATAGTAAAATATCCAGCATAATCTTCACAATACACAGAAATGATATAAAAATAGCAATAGAAATAACACTTTGATTCAGAAAGCAATGTTCACATGCCTCTTCGAGGGGGCAACCTCCAATCGAGCAGTGCTATGTTACAATAATCTCCAAGCTAGGGTTCTCATACCCTCGACCCTTATTTATACTAAATATGTCTATTAAGAGAAGCATCTAGAGGAATATCCTTCTATAAGCGGAAGCTTCTATTAGGTGTTCTTACATCTGCCTTATTCTATTTTATTGAAAGGCCTTATTAATATTGACCTTTATTACATCCGAATACATTGATCTACCTATGTGTGGGTTAGGACCTTAATATGTCTGCCCCCTTTAAAATAGCCTTGTCCTCAAGGCTTGAGATGTGAAAACTACTGCAAAATGGTAGTTGGTTCCCCAGTGGCATCTGCTGGAGTCATATCTTTCCACTGTACTAGCACTTCCTTGATGGTTCTCTGATGCAGGTGACGCTCACGCTGGTCCAAAACTGCTTATGGTTGTAGCCAAATGGATCCTTCTTCAGCTAACTCTGGAAGGTTGGTTTGAATTTGGCACTTGGTTCCAATCACCTTCTTCAAGCATGAAACATGAAAAACAGGATGTAGCTTCGACTAACTAGGAAGAGCTAACTGATATGCAACTTGTCCCACATGCTTGAGAACTATGTAAGGGCCATAAAATTTGGGTGCTAGCTTCTGACAATGCTCGGCCTTGAGGGAAGTTTTCTTATATGGTTGTAGTCTCAGAAACACCTAATCCCCTTCTGCAAATTGACGTTCAGAGCGACCTTGATCTGCTTGCTACTTCATTCTATTTTATGCCATGACCAAGTTATCTTTAAGGGTACGAAGGATATCCTCTCGGACTGTAAGTGTTTGGTCAACCGCTTGGACCTTCGAGGTACCCGGTAAGTATGAGAGAACTGAAGGTGGCTTCTGTCCATATACCGCTTCAAAAGGAGTCATGTGAGTGGTTGTATGGTATGTATTGTTGTACCACCATTCGGCGAGGGGTAACCATTGAGCCCACTGGTGTTTTTTTTCAGAGGCAAAGCACCTCAAGTATGTTTCCAAACACTTGTTGACAACTTCCGTTTAACCATCCGTTTGGGGATGATAAGCTGAGTTGAGATGCAATTGTGTGCCTTGTAGATTAAACAACTCTTGCCAAAAATTGCTTGTGAAAGTTGGGTCTTGATTGGAAACAATAGAGTGCGGCATGCCATGAAGCTTGAAGACCTGGTCCATGAAAATTTGAGCCACCGTGGATGCAGTAAATGGGTGGGGAAGAGCGCAAAAATGAGCATACTTGGAAAGGCGATCCACCACCACCATTATGACTGATTTATTCCCCGATTTGGGTAAGCCTGTAATAAATTCCATAGAGATATCCTTCCAAATAACAGGGGTAATCGGAAGTGGTTGGAGGGTGCCTGGAGATTTGACTGTTTCTCCCTTGTTGCATTGGCACACCTCACATTCAGCGAAAAACTTACGGATGTCCTATTTCATACCATCCCAGAAAAAAGAACGTTTGACTCGGTCATATGTTTTGGTGAACCCTGAGTGCCCCACTGTGGGTGTAGCATGAAGCTCAAAAAGCACCGTGGATTTGACCTTGGATTGTTTACTTAAATACAAGCAACCTTTGTATCGAAGCTCATCCTGGAGCCAGGAGTACCCTAGGGGAGTCGGATCCTTGTTCTGCAGTTGCTGGATCAGATGCGAACTTTTGGGATCTTGAAGACATTCCTGGCGCACAGCTTGGAGCCAATCGGGTACAATGAAGGAAAGAGAAAAAAGGGATCCTTCGTCTTCATATTTCCGGGACAGTGCATCCACCACAACATTGTCTTTTCCCTTCTTGTAAATGATCTCATAATCATATCCAAAGAGCTTAGTCACCCATTTTTGTTGTTCCTAGGAGGAAATGCGTTGTTCCAGAAAGTACTTGAGGATTTTATGGTCTGTCTTAATTTGGAAGCATTGCCCCAAGAGATACAGACGCCACAACTCAACGGCATGCAAAATTGACAACATTTCTTTTTCATAAATGGGTTTGCCCAGATTCTTTTCAGACAGTTGCTTGCTAGTGAAGGCCAAAGGTCGACCCTCTTGCATAAGGACAGCGCTGATTCCTTTCCTTGAGGCTTCACATTCCAACACAAAGGTCTTTGTGAAGTCGAGAAGGGCTAGAACCAGAATGGTGCACATGGTCATCTTCAAGGTTTGAAAAGCTTGAGCAGTTGTTGGAGTCCAAGTGAAAGAATTCTTTTTGAGGAGAGTCGCGAGAGGTGTTGCAATCTTTCTGTAGTTCTTAATGAACTTGCGATAATACCCTGTGAGGCCCAAAAATCCACGCAAGATTTTGAGAGTCTTTGGGTGCGGCCAGTCTTGCATAGCTTCAATCTTTTTTGGGTCCACCCTGATTCCATCCTTTCCCACCAGATGACCCAAGTATTCTACTTCTGAGGCACCAAAATCACATTTGGACTGTTTCAGAAAAAGTTGGTGCTGAGAGAGTAGGCGGAGAGCTTGATCCACATGAGTAAGATGGTTTGTTCAAGTTTTTCTATAGATGAGGATATCATCAAAGAAAACTAAGATAAAATGATGGAGAAAAGGGCGGAAGACATGGTTCATGAGGCTCTGGAAGGTGGAGGGGGCATTACACAAACCAAAGGGCATGACCAAAAACTCATAGTGGCCCTCACGAGTGCGAAAGGCAGTCTTGGGAATGTCGGCCTCTTTCATACATATCTGGTGATAGCCCGAGCGAAGATCAAGTTTGGTAAAGAATTGGGCGCCACTCAATTCATCCAGGAGGTCATCAATGACAAGAATGGGAAATTTGTCTTTGATTGTTAGTTTGTTAAGAGCACGAAAGTCAGGAAACATTCTCCAAGAACCTTCTTTCTTCAGTACCATGACGACCGGAGAGGCGTAAGGGCTTGTACTAGGACGGATGATGCCGGAAATAAGGAGTTCCTGGACCATTTTTTCAATTTCATTTTTTTGTGCAAAGGGGTGGCGATATGGACGTATATTGGGGGGAAGGATTTCTGGGACAAGGGGAATGGAATGATCATGGATGCCGCGGGAAGGAGGGAGTCCTTAGGGAGTGGAAAATATCGTTTGATGTTTATAAAGGAGGGCTTGGAGGTCTTGGGGCACTGGTGGGGTCTCTGTGGCTTGTATGGCATGGAGTTCAGCAATGACACCAGAATGACCCTTTTTGAGAAGTTTTTCCATGCGATGAGAACTGATGACCTCAAGTGAACCAGCAGTGATGCCTTGAAATTTATATTGGTGGCCTCCTTGGTCAAATTGCATGGTTAAGTTCTGAAAGTCCATGAGAATGGGACCCAAAGTCCTTAGCCAATCTGCACCCAACACAATGTCGCAACCACCCATGTCAATAGCAAACATATGGGATTTTAGGTGGTAGTCACCGATTTGGAGATGCACATTTTCACAGCGCCCGCCACATTTCATAGAACCACCATTAGCAATCATGATTTGGAAATTGTTGACAGCATGGATGTAGCAATGGGTTTCTTGGGCAATGCAGCGATGAATAAAATTGTGGGTGCTGCCACTATCAACCAGAATGATGACCTTTCGGTGCTTGATGTAACTGATTAACTTGAGGGTTTGGGGGGCAGAGAAGTCGATGAGAGCATTGAGGGAAATGATCGATTCCACTTCGGGAGGGTCGGAGGGAGGGTTTATGTTGGTGATTTCTGGTGACTCGGGCACAAGGGAAGTGTCAACATCCTCTTCCAGAATATCCTCAGAGATGGCCATAAAAAGATTTTGTTCCTTACATTTGTGGCCTGGGAAATATTTGTCATCACAATTATAACAGAGGCCTTTGAGTTGGCGTTCAGCCATTTCAGCTATGGTCAATTTTTGGATTTTTAATGGGGCGGAGGGAGTAGTGGGGTTTACTGGTTTAGGGCGAGGGATAAAGGAAGGATTACGATTTTGAGAGGAAACAATTTGTTGTGATTATTTAGCTTTTTTGGTAGCCTCCACCCAAGTCGTAGGTCGAGCCATGAGGACATGGGCCTGAATCTCCTCCTTGAGGCCACTGATAAAACACTCTCGAAAGAAAGCATCAATCATGCCCTCTGTTCGAAAATCCAGTCACTCAAATGCAGCTATGAAGTCTTCTACTCTGCCTGATTGCTTTAATTTTTTCAAACGGCCCAAATGGTTGGTGTCAGTGTCAAAGTGTTCATAAATCTCAGCCACAAATTGGGTCCAAGCAATATACCCTTGACGGGAAGTTTTTCTCCATTGCCACCATTGCCAGCGTTCTTGATCTAGATGGAGAACACCATACTAGAGTTTGGCTAAGTCATCTGTAATGTTGTAGAGAGAGAAATAATGTTCCATTTGGGTGACCCAACCAGTGGGGTTTGAGCCATCAAATTTGGTTACATCCACCCGTGGAAAGCGTATGTCCCGTTGAAAGTGATGGGGTTGAAAGGAATGGGAAGAAGTTTCACCTTCAGTCTTTTTATGTGCATCAGGAAAAGAGTCATCGATAGGGATCTTGAGTTTGGTGCAGAGTGATGCAAAGACAGATTCAAGCTGGGTGGTCAGTTCGTGTTTAACTTCCGCCATTGCGGATTGCACGGCTACATTTACGGATGCGTTTATGGATGCATCACGGGAGGCAATAGTAGCATTGAGTTGTTTCACTTAGTGTTGGGTCTCGAGGAAACCAGATTGCAAGGTGTTGAAGAGAGACTCTAGTTCTTGGCTACGGGTATGGGCCATGAGGATGGGTGAACTGAAAAGGGAGCAGGCGGGGTCAGAAATTTTTGTAGAAAATGATATGGATGAATGTGATAAGGGATAAGGGATGAATCTAATGGAATAGGTCTCAAATAAGGGTGAAAAAATTTCCAGACTTTTTTTTTTTTTTTTTTACAGCTGCAAGGTTATACTTTGGTCTGAAGAATGTTGCAGTGTTGAAATCCCCAAATTATGAACCAGAGAGAAATGTGTATTTTCTTAGCAACCCGAACACAGATGCGCGGCAATAGATCTCATCGATTTAATTTGTTTATGTTTATGTTTATGTTCCCCAAGGGTTAGGTATTCAAGGGTTCTACAGACAAGGGTTTTCCCTATGCTATATCTCTCTGATATACGTGTGGGGTCCAACAGTAGTACTCGGACCAATATATCAGGGCACTAACTAAGGAGGATATACTGTACCCTTAGCCATACTACCCGACTACCTAGGTACTAGAGAGTATCTTCCCGAGTGTTGTTCTCGGTGACACTATAGTAGTTCGGCAGCTGATAGGTTTATCTAAAGAGGGCTTTAGGAAATATAGGCCGATCCGTACACAGGTGTTGTCTGATGCACTACCACTCGAAGGGGTACCAACAGGGGTTACCAGGGTGGCCAACAGATGTGCGCTTAAGAACCACTTGTATTTCCTGCGTGTATGAATCCCTCAACCGCGAGTTTATGCACGTAACGACAGATCTCTGTGGCTTAAAGACGTCAGAATACGTCTCTACCCTTGAAAAAAAATACCCACAATTTCTGCCAAGGAAAGTACTCTGATACCACTTGGAAGATACCAGATATATAAAATATGCAGAACATAAATAAAATGCTAGAAATGGAAGAATAACAGTAAAATATCCAGCATAATCTTCACAATACACAGAAATGATATAACAATAGCAATAGAAATAGCACTTTGATTCAGAAAGCAATGTTCACAAGCCTCTTCGAAGGGGCAACCTCCAATCGAGCAACGCTCTGATACAATAATATCCAAGCTAGGGTTCTCATACCCTCGACTCTTATTTATACTAAATATGTCTATTAAGAGAAGCATCTAGAGGAAGATCCTTCTAGAAGTGGAAGCTTCTATTAGGTCTTCTTAGATCTGCCTTATTCTATTTTATTGAAATGCCTTATTAATATTGACCTTTATTACATCCGAATACATTGATCTACCTATGTGTGGGTTAGGACCTTAACAGAGTTGGTGCTCCTTACTTCAGTTGGTGCTGAAACAATTAGTTGGTGATAAAAGAAAATCCTCTTTCACATATATTCATATTACTATGTTCATATCAATTATACAAAAGATTATACAAACATATGGTGTCTCTCTATCCATTGTGATTATGATTTAATTGTTACTAATCTGTTCAATTATGTTTTAAATGGTAACTTGAAAGAAGAAAAAGTTAGAATAGTCCACACACTAATTTAGTCCCCCCCTCTTAGTGTGGGGATGTGTTCTTCAATTGGTATCAGAGGGAGGTTCCTTCAAACACAGTTTAAACACTAGAAGGTAGATCCTGAAGAAATGGGTGGACAGATGGTTCTCTCCGCAATTGAAGCTCCTTTATTCGATGGAACATACTATTCATTATGGAGAGAAAATATGAAACAGTATCTGAATTCAAAAGGATCTGAAGTTTGGAATTTAGTAGTAAGCAAGCCCTGGTACTTAACTACATCAAATAATCTATCAAATATTATAGTCCAAAGAAGAGCAATAAAGAACAAGGGAGTGGCATTGAATATTCTTCTCAATAGATTATCAGATATAGTCAAGACAAACATAGGACTATGCACATCTGCCAAGGACTTATGGATAAAGTTAGAAAATATGTATCAAATCAAAAATGAAGACACAGAAGACATTCCTATCAAGGATGAAGATTAAGACTCAACAATCAATAAAGGTAAGGAATCTCCACAATATTTTGATTGCAATAGTAGTGATATTGAATCCTCCTCTGCAAGTAAAGAAGAAGACTCAGAGACAATAACAGAATGTTATGTTAGCATTTATCCCGTGGAAGAAGAAGAAGAAGAACTATCAAAGGCCAAACAAAAGGTTGATTGGATTCTCTCTGAATACCTCTATCACCATAATGAATCAGACTATAGCTATCTTCATGACTACACTCAAGAATTTCTTGAAAAGAGTCAAAAGCATGTCTTGGAAATAAAGAAAATGCTCAAGGACAGTGAAAACATAATATATGAGCAGGACAATCAGTTAGAAGAGAAAGAAGAGGAGATTGAGAAGCCGAAGAAAGAAAATAGTCAAGTAAAAGAAAAGGAGAAGGAAGATGATGAGCTTAGCAATCAGAAGCATATACTGGAAATAAAAGAAAAGCTCAAAGACAATAAAGAAATCATATATGAGCAAAAGATTCAGTTAGAAAACAAAGAAGAAGAGATCAAAAAATTGAAAATAAAAGTTGTTGAACTAACAAAAGAAAAGAAAGAGAAAATCAAGAAACTGAAAAATGAAATCAGTCAAGCAAAAGAAGAAAAGAAGGAAGATTATGTCTCAAGAAAAAATCTTGCAGATCTAAAAGAAATAAGGGAAAGCTATGTCAATCTTAAATTCCAACTTAAAGAAGCCAAAAGGAGAGAAGAGGTAGTAAGGAACCAGTTGGACAAAAAGGAAGAATTTTGTCATGAGATGGAAGCAGAATTTGTGAATCTTAGAAAGAAGGTTGAGAAATCAGATACCCAAATCAAGTTCTTAAACAACTCCATGACCCTGGATGAGATCTTGGATATTCATAGATCACCAAATGACAATTATGGACTTGGATATAATAAGGAAGAAATCAATACTCCTAAGAAATATGATGCAGGTCCTTCATTTGTAAAAGGTGAAAACAAATCTGACACAAGTCCTTCATTTTCAAAGGATGAAGACAGGTCTGACACAGCTCCTTCATTTGTAAAAGGTGAAAACAACTCTGACACAAGTCCTTCATTTGAAAAGGATGAAGATAGGTCTGACACAACTCCTTCATTTACAAAAAGTGAAAGCATGTATGACTCAGGTTCTTCACGTTCAATAAATAAAAGCAACACTACAAAATTTAGAAGATCAGATCATGGAAGACATCCAGAAGATATTCATTTACCTCAAAGAAAGTTCAGAAGAGAGACACCTTCATGGATGAATCAAAGAAGGTATGAGAGTGTCTTTAACAGATACTATTTTTCTTGTAATGAATATGGTCATAAAGCCTTGGATTGTAGGCATAATGGAAGAAAACAAGTTGGTAGGTTCAACAACAATATAAGGTGTTGGAACTGCAATCATGTTGGACATATTGCTACACATTGTTACACTATGAGATAATATAGTTGTGGGAGATATGGCCACAAAGCCTATAACTGTTGGAACTCAAGAAAACAGTCAAAGAGAAATGTGTCATACAAGATGACAAAAGGAGTAAATGAAACATGGAAGAAAAAAGAAGTTCCAGTAATAGAAGATCAGAAAACAAAGTTCAAGAAATCATGACACTCACAGAAGTGGATAGCAAAGACTGAACAAGTGAACAAGAGTGAAGTTATTTGCTGCAAAAAGAATTGTTGTCATGTGACAAGCATAGTATAAAGTTGTCTTGGACAACTTTAAATCAATGTACATTAAAGAAGCATCTTGGTTAGAGACCGATGAGAATCAATGGGCAGATCCAAAATTTGTTTGAATAAGATGAGCTACAATTGTGCAGTGTTCCAATAAGACAATGGCATCCGCAGAAAAAACATTCTAATGTACAAAATGAGGTACATGACATCCTATAGAAATAACAAGAGGAGAAACCCTGGCAGAAAAAGATACCCTTTTAGAAACAAAGGGGGAGAATAGCTAGTAAAAATTTAGGGGAAGTATTAAATAAGAAAGTAATTATATTAAGTCTTGAAAAGACTCGATCACTACAAAAATTTGTATCAAGAAGACTACTCATTTGAAACACAAAAATCCCAATCAAATGAGATAAGAAGTTAGTAAATCAATAAGGGAAGAAACCCTGTCAGGAAGAGCTACCCTTTCAGAAACAAAGGTGGAGAGCAGTCAGAAGCAGAGAGAAACCATATCGACAGGGGGAGTCATTCATCTATGACAAGCAGAAAATGTCTATAGGAAGAGTTAACCAAGTTCAGTCTGGTACTTAACATATAGAGCTTTACCACAGTAGAAAAAACCCTTAAACAAAGATGTATTTGATTATCTCAGGAAAAAATTGGGAGTAATCCTTATTCCTACCTAAATATCTCAAGAAAATAATGCATCAGTTGGCACCTATTCAGGGGGAGATAGCAATCAACGACAGAAGGATTCATTCAGTTGACAGAAAAAGGTTGATTGCAGGAGGAGTTACCAGTGGTCAGAGAAGTAATTATACTGAAAGATAATAGAAGAAGAAACACTTTTCCATTGATGTCAAAGGGGAGAGAAACTTCATAAAAGTAAAACTTCATAAGAGGAAAGCATCATCATAGGGGGAGTTTTTGTATATGAAGTTAGTAGGTTTCCCTCAATGACAAAGGGGGAGATTGTTGGACAGATTGTCATTCATGTGTTGTCATTGATGTCCAAAGTCGATCTGATGATTTTTTGTTAATGATGAATTACCACAGATGAGATTTTCATTGATGTCAACAAGTATATCAATTAGTAGAAGATGTCAAACAGTGAGCAGAGATCAACAATGTTCCTATGATAAAATCTCAGGAGGGTTAGCAAACGCAAAGATCAAAACTTGGAAGAAAAAGCGTAATCTCAGCAGTCATCTGATCAAGAGGTTGACCGTGTTGATCATATAATATAATGCGCATCATTCATGTGAGTGACCATGGGCTTGAGGACCATTGAAATACCATGACCGTCGGATCTGCAAGCCATCAACGACAGGAAAGAATTGTGGGGAGAGAAAGAAGAATTAAACCACTCGCTAGTTACAAACCCGCAATCCATCCAGATTGTCAGATCACACAACTTCAAAGATCTACGACTGTGTTTGATCCAACTAATGACCAGTTTAACGCAGAACAATTCAAGACCATTGATGCGCAGCCAAAAAATATACGGTAGGGATAAGCGAGGTAAAGAGGTTGTGAGTTCGAATATCTGATACCCGTTCAGCTATCGGATCAAACCCAAGTTCTTGTCAAGCTGTCGGATCATTTTCAAGTGGAAGGATAGGATAGGGAAAGATGAAGTCATGAAATGCGAATTCTTGAGAAAGGGATCTGGGTCGTCGGATCATAGGGAAATCAGGATGTTTGATCTGAGATAGTTGAAATCGGGAGTTCCCGATACGCGAAATCCCGACGTGCTCGGAGGTAAACCCCAATGTTTGATTGGAGGTCATATCGATGGAAGTTAAGGAATGGAGCTAGTAAGCGCTAGGCCCCTGTCGAGATTTGAGAGGTCGAGAGAGTCGGGGAGACTTACATGCAAAGTCTCGATACGTGAAATCGTGAAACGTGAATTCCCGATGAAATATGGACCGTTGAATCACAGACAGATCTCATGTCGTCAATATAAGATACCCTTCAGATATTATATTGACCATTAGATCAGGAGATGAACATGTATGACATCGTGAGCTCTATGTCGACGTCAAAAATAAACTGTGACATACCACGTCAATAGTCTATGTCAGCAAGGACATGTGGCATAATCAGAAGATGACAAGTGTCAAGTTGATTCATCATTTCAGGTACGTGAAAATCACAAATCTGAGTGACACGTGGAAGCTACTCGACTAGTGACACATCATCAAGTGACATAAGAAGTTACGTCACTCCGAGAGTTTTACTTTGGGAGTTTCACCACCAACAAATGACAAGACTTTCGAAGTACCGAAGGGTCGAAGTCTCGAAGTGAACGAGGAGTACACATGGCAGATATCGTGAACTATGGGTGAAACTACTCTGGGAAAATGCGGAGGAGAAAGGTTTGATATTGTCGAAGGCCGGAGTCCCGAAGTGGAGGATATCTGTTGGATTAATGAGGACACGCATCGTTGGATCGTGGACTCTGGGTGAAATGCTCTGGGAGAAAACAAGAGTTTGAGAATTGAAAGTCTCAAACGACAAAATCCCGAAATGGACATAAGTCATCCGATCTAAAAGATCTTTTAGGGAGTATTCTCAATTGTTGATCATACTACAACAAAATTTGAGGCCTGAGAATTTTGAAGCCCAGAGATTGAAAAGGATATCAACCGTTGATCAAAAGAGGGACACACGTCAAGCGTTTTTCAACTTCAGAAGAATAACATATGGAGGAAAGAAGGAGTTTGAGATTTGATATCTCCAGAGTCTGGAGATTCGGAGTAAATGGTGGCCATCCATCTCAATGCTTGATTAATTCGTAGTTGTCGGATTTAGCAGTGAAAGGATGAGTGTAAAGTTTAAATTTGACCGTTGATCTGTCTCCGCAAAAACGTTAACCGTCCTATCAGATCGGTGATATCGTATTCGAGAGATTTGAAATGTTGGAAGTCACGAAGACCCGAAGGGAAAAAATTATGCCAGTCGTCCATCTCATCAGAAGATTGAATAATGACCATAAAAATAGATAAATTCTCAAGCACTTGTCTCGCTTAACATGAGCTCACTGTTGATGGTCATCTTCTATAAGAATTTTAAAAGGAAATCATAATATGTCACTATAGTTGGTAAAACTCGTGGTTATGTAACGCACGGTCATATGTGATGGTTTGAAAGAAATGCCTCCACGGAATCTGGCCGCTGTGAATATAATAGAGATTTGGGATCGATTATAAAGGATTAAATTGATCCATGACTATGATCAATTTATGAAAACCTTCACGGTAAAATAAATAAACAGTAATTAAGATTGATTAATCGAAGAGGCGTGATGGTCGAAATGAAGGGACAAAGTTGTGTCACACTCACACCATTTGAAGAGTATATAATCATGGAAGAGTGTTGAGAAGAAAGTGTCTCTGCAGTCCAGATTAGAAGATCAAAAGCTGAATCAGATTCCAAGAAGATATCAGACGAAAGAAAATGTGAATTACAGAGATAATATGAAATGGGGTGATGAGTGGAGAAATGTTTTACCAAACCATCCTGTAAGGCTATAATTCCACTTTGGTTAAGGAAAAAAAGTGAGCATTCATATCCTATGGTTTCCATATGGGGTTTTACATGGTGAAGGATACTACGCAAGCTAAACAAGAGGGTTTGATCCAGCTAGAATATAGATTCCCCACAAGTCGATTTCGTAAACATGACCCTAGAGGCCTAGTACTTCAACATGCATCACAATTCTCTTCCTATTGGCCATACACACATGATAAGTTTGAAGACGAAATCTTTACAGAATGTGCTCATGACTGGGAGGAGGTGTTGCAGAGGAAACCTAACCCAAATATGACCAGATTTAAAGCAATGAGTATGGAAGAGCAGGTCGATACTATAGAACAGTTAGCTTAGAAATCCCTCAAAGTCAGAGATGAAAGTAGAGCAATTGAAGCGATAGAGATGATGTTAAGAACCAAATATCAATGTAGCATAGAAAAACCTCAGAATAAGTACTCAACGCCTTGAAAAAGATAGAATTTCAAATAATAAGCCTCTTCGAGGGGGAAACCTCCTTATACACCACATAAATGTTCAAATACAAGATTATTCCAAATGAAAATGTCTCCTTGGTATATATAGGAGACTAGGATGTACAATTACAACTAATGGACCTAAGCCGACATAAATAAAATAACATTACCAATGTAATATTCCCCAATTAAGGGGTAATGTGCCACTATTTAGGGCTTAACATGCCCCTCCTCTTGAGACAAGTGTTTTCCGCAACGCTTAAGTAATTTTGGATGATTCTATATAAAAGACACATCTTCCCAAGTGGAATATTCACCAAGTAGTTCCCTCCACTTAATGAGATACTATGGAATGGATCTATTCCTCGGCTGGGGAATTCTTATGTCAGTGATGGCTTCAGGATCCAATATGATTTTTCCTTCCTCTTCAAGTTCTGTAAATATAGTTTGAACTGGGATCTTGTCACCTGTAACCTTATTTAATCATGAAACATGGAAAATTGGGTGTACTCGTGAGGATGCAGGAAACTCCAATTTTTATGCCATAGTACCAATCTTTTGCAACACCTTATAAGGGCCATAGTACTTTGGTGATAATTTATTATCCTTCTTGTCTTGCTTGAGGGACATATGTTTGTATGGTTGTAGTCTTAAAAACACTCAATCCCCTAATTCAAAACTTCTTTCACTATGATGTTTCGCTTCTTGTTGTTTCATGCGATTATGTGCCATGGTCAGGTTGTCCTTTAAGATTTGGAGAACTTGTTGTTGATGCTTGATGTGATCTTCCACCGCTTGAGCTTTAGATTTTTATTTTAGAGAATAAGTTATGGAAGGAGGTTGGTATCCATAGAGTGCCATAAATGGTGTCATTTTTGTTGCAGTATGAAAGGAAGTGTTATACCACCATTCTGCCAAGGGTAACCATTTGAACCATTGTGTTTATTTATCAGAGACAAAGAAACAAAGGTAGCCTTAAAGACATTTGTTCACTATACTGGTTTTTCCATCAGATTGAGGATGATAGGATGAGCTATGAGATATTTGAGTACCCAAACAAGAAAATAATTATGTCCAAAAATGTCCAGTGAAGATAGGATCTCTGTCACTTACAATAATCTTTGGGATTCCATGTAGTTTTTGAACTATCTCTATGAATGCGGTGGAAACTGCACTGGATTTGAAGGGATGAGAGAGTGCACAAAAGTGTTCTTACTTGGTCAGTCTATCAACAATCACCATGATGACACTCTTTCCTTCATACTTCGGTAACCCTGTGATGAAATCCATGGAAACCTCCTCCCATCACTGATTTGGGATGGCTAATGGTTGTAAAAGGCCTGGGGTCTTAATTGTTTCCACCTTATTTTGTTGGCAAACCAAACATTCTACTATAAACCTTTGAACATGATTTTTAAGGCCATCCCAAAAAAATCCTTCTTGACCCTATGGTAGGTTTTCAAAAATCTTAAGTGCCCTCCTACCCCCCGGAGAGGTGTGCAATTCCAATAGTACATTTTGTTTGAGTTGGGATTTCTTACATAAATATAAGCGATCTTTGTACCATAGTGAATCATTTTTCCATGTAAATGTATATGATGCACTGGAATCCTGCTGCAACCTTTGAATGAGAGTCCACACATTTTCATCATTCTTCCATTCATCCCTCGCTTCTATTATCCAATTAGGTTGGATGATTGAGATAGCACAGAGAAAGGCCTCAACATCTTCATCCTTTGTTGAGAGTTCATCTGCCACAACATTTTGCTTCCCTTTTTTATAGATGATTTCAAAATCATAACCCAATATCTTGGTCACCCATTTTTGTTGTTCTTATGAAGATAGTCTTTGTTCCAAGAAGTATTTAAGGCTATCATGATATTTTTTGACCTTGAAGTGCCTACCTATTAGGTAAGGGAGCCATTTCTTCAATGCATGTAGTATTGCCATCATTTCCTTCTCATAAATGGGTTTGTGTAAGTCCTTTCCCTTGAGTGACCGACTTTCAAAAGCCAGAGGCCTTTCTTCTTGCATTAGGACAGAACCAATGCCATTTCCCAAGGCATCACATTCCACAATAAAGGTTTTTGTGAAGTATGGTGTGGTCAAGACATGAGCTTTACGCATAACCTCTTTAAGTTGTTCAAAATCTTTAGTTTCTTCTGGATTCCATGAAAGTGTATCCTTCTTAGTTAGTGTCATTAAAGCTGATTCTATTCTCCCATAGTTCTGAACAAACTTGCGGTAGAAACCTGTCAAACCCAAAAATCCTCTAAGATTCTTCAATGTTTTGGGAATCGACCAGTCCATCATGGCCTTAATCTTGTTAGGGTCTACCTTGACACTTTAATGAGATACAATATGACCCAAATACTCTACCTCCTTCACCCCAAAGAAACATTTGGACGGTTTGGAATATAGTTGTTGCTCATTTAGTAGTTGTACCACCTTGTCAACATGTTGCACATGATCCTCCCTAGACTTGTTATAGATTAGTATATCATCAAAAAATACTAACACAAATTTTCGAAGGAAGGACTTGAAAATTGAATTCATCAACCCTTGGAATGTGGAAGGTGCATTTGTAAGGCCAAAAGGCATGACCAAAAATTCATAACGGCCTTCATGAGTTCGGAATGCTATTTTTGGGATATCTTCTTCCTTCATTCTAATCTGATGATACCATGAAAGAAGATCCAAATTTGTGAAATAGATTGATCCATGTAGTTCATCTAGAAATTCATCAATGACGAGAATGAGAAACTTATTTTTAATAGTGATCTTGTTGATCTCTCTATAATCTGGACACATACACCATGAGCCATGTTTCTTGAGTACCATTACCACTGGTACAGAGTAAGAACTTTGGCTAGGTCTAATAATGTCAGCCTCTAACATTTCTTCAACCATACGCTCAATTTCACTCTTATGGGAATAAGGGTATATGTACGTCCTGATGTTATAAGGAACACTCCCAGGAATTAGGTGAATATCATGATCATGATTTCGAGTGGGTGGAAGACCTTTGGGAATATATTCAAATACTTTGGAATGCTTATCAATGATCCCTTGGAGATCTAGGGGAAACGATGGCTTAGATGTTTGAACATCTAGTGAGCATAGTTGTGAAATTACACCTTGATGCCCCTTTTTCAATAATATTTGTTGGTTGTGGAGCCTGATCATTGAGGTCCTTGCTTTCAGCCGTGTTTATACCCCATGAAGTATTTACACCCCATAAGTATGTACACTCTTCCACACGGGGGAGTGCAGAGGGGGGGTACCCCCTCTGCGGGGTCCGGGGGGGGCATCCCCCCGGCTAGGGGGTCTAGGGGCAAGCAGGCCCCCAGCGAGGGTTCGGGGGTGAAGCCCCTGAAGCAAAAATTGCCTTGTAAAAGTATATTGTAATTTCATTGTAAATCTGGACCGTTCGTTATAAGGTCGCAGATCTAACGGTAGAGATTATGTTAGGGTTTTTTGCCCTAGAAAGGCAACCCTCTTTTATGAGGGAAATGTATTGCGGCTATGGATGATGGTGAATATTGTATTCTGAGAGAGGAGACTGTGAGAGAAAGAAGAGGAAATTACAGTGGGTTTTGCTGTAGGTTGTATCCCTTCATTTGCTGGATAATAATAAAGGAAGGACTTGGCAATTTCTCTGGTGGACGTAGCCCACACTAGGTGAACCACGTAAATCTGTGTCTCTCTTGTATTGTGTGTCTTCTATGTTTTGTTTCTGCATTTGTTTTATTTTATTGCTCCGCGGTCCTGTTTTTCTAACAATATTTTCATGCCATTAGAACTTATCACCTTACCGAGTTTCCCTTTGATACCTCTTAACTCAATTTTTTTTCCTTCCAATGAAAATTTCATAAAAAGTTCTTGAAAATTAAAAGCCACTATTCCTAATGATTGTGACCATTGGATTCCTAGTATGACATCAGCACCGCCCATGGGTATAGAAATAATTGGACTATTCATTACATATTCCCCCATAGTAATATCGATCTTATTACATTTTCCTGAGAAATTGATAGTTCATCCATATTCAATCATTACTTGAAACTTTGGTGTTGGATATACAAAGAAATTGAGAGATTTGGCTAATTCATAGTGAATTAAATTATGAGTACTACCATAATCAATTAAGACTATTACCTTTTTCATTTTGATACATCCTTCGATCTTGAGGGTTTGAGGAGTGCTAATTCCAGCCAATACATCACATGATATCATGGGAGTCAACTCTTCAAAAGAAATAACTTCTACATTTTGATCTTGAGATGGTTATTGTTCTAGTTCTTGTTCTTCTTCCTCTTCACAATCTATGTAGAATAATTTCTTCTCACCAGACTTATGTCCCTTACTATACTTGTCACAATTAAAGCATAAACCTTTTGTTTTTCTTTCCTCCAATTGTTGAGGTGTCAACCTTGTAGGTTGGGGTGTTTTAGAAGAAGAAACATTATTCTCCAGATAGATGTTAGGAGTGGTCCTTCTAGTAGCCATAGCCATATTTTTACTTTCAACATTTCTTGCCACCCTAAATGCATTCTCCAATGATTTGGGTTCCCAAAGGAAAACCTCATTTTGAATGTTATCCCTTAAAGTTCCTATGAATACATCAATCAAATTCTCATCTGGAATATATGTTACCTTTATATTCAATCTTTGGAAGTTCTCAATGTGCTCTGTAACTGAACCCTTTTACTTGAGATTTATCAATTGTCTAAAGAAGGTATTGCTCCTTGTATCCACATAGTGTGCTATCATTTCTTCCATGAAAATTGTCCAAGTGACAAGTTATTTGCGAGAACAAAGCCATCAATACCACACAAATTGATTGGGTTCTAAATATAAAGAAGCAATTCGTACCTTTTGTGTATGTGGCACATTATGTAGATCAAATAATTTCTCCATCTAAAGTATCCATGTGATTGGGCCCTTTCCATCAAAATTCCTCACATCGATCTTAGGAAAGTGGTTGGTCTTCAACCCAAGGTTAGATTTTCTCCATTCTTGATCCATCCTCCTTGTGTCCTCATCATGAATTTCATGGGATACATTATCACTTTCATGTGTCCTCTCTATTAGGAAATTTTTCAATCCTTCCCTGATCTCCCTTTTTAAACCATCCATATTAGTATCCATTATTGCCTCCAACTTAGCTTCTGTTGAAAACATCATCCCTTGTAGTTTATATTTTGTTATTTTCTTCTTTTGTAAATCATTTATGTCCCTACGCATTGTTGATTAAGGTTGGTTGTCATTGATGTCAACCCTTGAAGAAAGACCCATAGCAAAAAGGTTTGGGTAATGGACCCAATAGTGTTTGATGTAAATATGACTCATTATTGTTTTGTCATGGTTGATAAGAAGTAAATATGG
>ML792721.1:47882-68815 GCA_009831015.1 Picea engelmannii | reverse complement strand
GGTGAATCAGTTGTTTATGAGCTTAAACAATTTTATACCTTTTAAATATTATTAATCTTCCTTCAAGTGATCATCAACAATATACAGCATATGGACAGTAAAAGTAAAGACCATCAGTCACACATAAAGTACACATAGAGACAAATTTTCACGAGGAAACCCATAAAGGGAGAAAACCTCTTCTTCTTTGAAATGATAGGAAGTCTTTTTCAGTTCTATACATCATTTACAATTGAGCACCAACTCAATGTGAGGCTGCTACCTCTGTTTTACAAGCTGCAACTTGTTTGAGAGAACCAACTCTCTGGTTTCTCTAGCACCCACTAGAAGGAAGCACCAACTACCTGAATATTCCAGCACCAACTGGATGGAAGCACCAACTTCCTGAATGTTCCAGCACCAACTGGATGGAAGCACCAACTTCTAGTTACACAGGCTCCAACTTGCATAACAGAGAACACTAGTTCTCCCTTGCACCACCCTACCACCCTGGTTTCTCTGGCTGCAGCCAGATGGAAGCTAGAACTTCCAGTGTTCAAGCTCCCACTTGAACCTCTGAGGACAACAGTCCTCCCGAGCACCTCCCAACCTCCCTATAAAATTAAATAATAAATACACAGAAAACTTATGCAGATATGTCAATTCTTACCTATCTTTCCTTCTTTATTAATCTGGTCTTCTATCTTCTTTTCTGCAATTCTTCTCTTCTTCTGTTTGTTTAGCAGGTCTGCTCTACATCAACTTTTTCTGTCATTCGGCTCTGCTTCTGATCTGTCTTTCATTCTGCTCTGCTTCTATTCTGTGTTTCATCTCACTCTGCACATTTTCTCAATCTCATGCTATGCCCCTACTCATTTTCCTTTTCTTCCTGCTTATTCATTTTCCCTCCATCACAACCAATGAAATTTCATCTCTCTCATTTTATTTTATACACACTACCTTGATGGTTCCACTTCACCTTCCAATAGGCAAAACCAAGGAGACCTGTCTTAGCAACTAAAATGATAACTGATTCGCAATCAAGATCCATTTTGTTTAGCAGAATCGTAACTGATGAGTTACCTGTGTGTGAAGAAACAGTAACCCTTAGATCTCATTCAAGTCTTATCTGCACCGTAGGATGACTTTTATAAATCTTGCCTTTAATTCGGGTTTCAGCATTTTGGCATTCCTTTGCCCAAGTTTCTCGACACTTTCACATCGCGATCTCCGAAACTCCGAATTGGAGCTTATCTGGACTGACTCCTTCTCTTCCCGTGACCAAGGGTTGTGACCAAGGCTTTATGTGAAAGGTGCTTTCGCGATTTCTCATATCGCGAATTCGTAATTCCTTATGTTCAATGTTCTTGTCACCTCCAAAACCCGATCTGCGAAATTCCATAATGAAATCAGATCAACGATCCAGATTATATCTAGATCTGACGATTCATATTAAGTTGGGATATTACTCATCGCGATTTCGACACTCTGGACAATCGGTGTTTTCGTCAACTCGAATTCCCGATTCTCGAAATTCAGTAAAGAAGTTGAATCAATGGTCTAGATCACTTCTTGATCTGACGGTTGTTGTTACATCGTGATTTCACCTACACAATTTCGTAAATGTTGCAAAGTTTCTTCTACCTCTCCATATCACGATTCGCGAAACTCCGATAAGATATTAGATCAACGGTCCAGATCGGATCTTCTCTTGAAAGCTGTGATTGAATCACAATATCGCATATCACGAAATCGGCATTTTTGATGCATTTAGTTCTTTGCCTCTTGAGTTCGCGATCCCTGAAACTCCGACAGTGACTGGAATTAATGGTCCAGATCAAAGTTTGATCTGACATCTCAGATTTCATCGCGAATTTTCATATTGTGATTATACCCGCTTCTCCTTGCAGTTTAAAGACCATGCAGGTTCTCTTCGATCCAACGATGGTCGGACCCTGCGCTCAGATCCGACGACTGAGATATTTCTCCCTCTTCAATTATCAGAGATTCTTCTTCAACCTTTCACTCATTCACTGCCTTTGATCATTCACTACTTTCGATCATTCACCTCTCTGAACTTGTCTTCTGTTTGCCTGTCATATTCACTGTTGCCATCAATGACAAGCATTCGTTGCTATTAACTGTCTGTTAAATATTTTCCAACAGAGACCAAAAAATACCTGAGCCCATGGATGAGGTTGTCGATATACAAGCGATTGCCAACGACAAAAAGAGGAAAGCCATAATGAGGTGGAAATCCAAGAAATGAAGGCTCATGCTAGATAGAACGATTCTTATCACCACAAAAGAAACATTGCTCAACACAGAAAATGCAAAGACAACTGAGCTAATCAACGCAGGAATGGCTATAATTGATGCCACACTAGATCGAGAAAGACGGGAAGAAAAGGAGTTGGCCGCTACAAAGAAGGAGCTGGACCATCTATGCCATCTGGTGAAATATTATCAGGACTCAATGCAAGAAACAATTTTCCTCAAGAGTTAATTCCAAGAAGCATATGCACAATTCACGAGCAAAAGACATCTCTTCACTGCATGCGTCATCGATTTTCAAGAAGACGCTCTCATGGCACTAGAAACCTATAAAGACATGGAGATATGGTATGAAAAGGAATATCAGGTTGTACAATGAATCGATTATATTAGTGCAGTACATAAGGGTTGAGACATGCAGGAGCATGGCATATGAGTGTTGATGGACAACAACATCTCCTGAATCGGGAAGGCAGCCGAATATTGGGTAAGTATGGCCCAGGAACCTCAACGAAAGATACAAGAAAGGTGGGTCGAGTGTGAGGAAAGATGGGAGAAGATCAATCGAGAGATGAAAGACATCAACCTTCCATAGTTCGGCTCACCTGAAGACTTTGTCAACTTGCATGACATAGTCAAACAACATGCAGATCAAGACTCAACATGGGAAGCGGAGATCACGCAGGTGGTGAGCATGACACCAGTTCAGATAAGGAAGTTTATGGAAAACCCGATCAAGGCTCGCACAACACTGCAACGTTTAAGTTCCAAAGTGATCAGATATAGAGAACGAGAAATAGATATGAATGAAACCCTTTCATCCCCAATGGACCAACACAGATTCTTGTATGCTAACACATGCAAGGATCTCTTCGTCAAGTGGTCAGAGTACGAGAAGAATCATCCACTATAGTAGAACCGCTAGATGATCTCAAGAGAACAAAGAGATCAAGTGCCATGTGTCACTCTTTTGTTTTACTTAACACAAACTTTTAATAGCTATTTTAAGTTATTTATTCTTTATAAATAGGAGGATCGACCTTTTGGGAAAGGGTCGATGGTTTTGGGAAAATACCCTCTTTTTTTAGAATTGTAAAGAATTGTTTCTGCACAACTTTAATTAAGAAGTTCTATTTAGAACCAAAGACAAAATTTCATTTTCATCAAAGGCATTATGTGATTGGATTGAGGAGGAACTACTTCCACCTTTGAATTCATTAGTTGATGTTGTAACGAACAAGAGCTTTTGAATCTATTGATAAGATATATTTTTCAATACTTTAACAGTTATTTTGTTCTAAATGATGAAAAGTGAATCGTTGTGTTAATATGTGATTGATGGTAGAGCTAAGGAAACTATTTTTCTTGAACTTATCTTATTGCATGCACATTTTCTTTCCATAATTGTATTTCAGTCAGTGTCTAAATATCAACAAGTTAACGTATTATTCCTAGACTTGTAATAGGTGTGAATATCATTATTTGCACGTTGGAGCACAAGGGTTATCACAGGCTCAACATCCTTTAGTAGTTAATATTTATGTCTATCATTTGGTTTATACCATCACACCTTACATTATTAGACTCATCTAATAATAGAAAATAAAAAAAAAGAGAAACGTTTAACCTGAAGGAGGAACTTTCAAAGAAAGATATCCTGTCAATAACTAAAGTAAATCCCATTGGTAAATTGGCTAGATCAAAAGATCTAGAGAACCATTCCACCCATAAAATGCTGCAGAGTCTAATTGGGCCTCTAAGGTGGGCTTGGCTCCTATTCTTGAGTCAAAGGATCCCAGACCCCTCAACATAATTTGCGCTAGAAGGAGGGCCTGATGAATGAATGGTTAATGGAATTTCTAATAATATATTTCGCATAGCCTGCAGATTCAAAAAAACCCACATGCATGGCTAGTCATTCTCAAGACAACCTACATACAGAACGTACTCCTGAAACGAGTAACTCACCACAGCATGTGGAATTATAACACCTATTCCTCGAAATACCTTATGCTCTCCCCCACGAGGACTTGAACCAGTTCAAAAGAATCACAAGAGCTTACGCCCAAAAAATTGGATTGTTACCCTTAGCCCTATTACTTCCTCATAGAAAACAAGTAAGCAGACCAGTTGTTGACACCCTTGACTAGAGTTTTGTTCACATGGTAGAAGACCTGATATATTTTTCCCTCACTGAGATCGAACAACCCCTTAATCTGATCCTTGAAACACCAGGTTGTAACTACTCTAAACCTGATGATTTCAAATCTGACGAGAAAGGGTCTAACTCGGATCTCCCAGCTTCAAAATCGGATGACATGGAGGATAATAAAGATAAAAATGAAAAAAGGGGAAATGAAACTCAAAATAATCAACCATGGTTGGTGAGAGATGCTCTGGAAATCCCAGGACGGGTACATAACCTCCCCCGACATCCAAAAAATTACTTCCCAAATTTGACCCTGAAACCTCTGGATTGCCTGAAGACCATATTAAAAATTTCATACTAGCTATAAGACTGATGAATGTACAACATGAGGATGTAGTGTGTAGGATTTTTCCCTATACCTTTCATAATTCAGCCTCAACTTGGTATTTTAACATTCCTGTTGGATCCATAACTAGTTGGACGAAGTTTCAAAAAGATTTCTTAGAAAAATTTGCAGAAGAAACCACCACAGGAGATTTAATGGCTGAACTTTTTGCCACCACCATGAGTTCAAAAGAGAAGGTTAAATATTTCAATCAAAGTTTTACCACTATCTTAAACAAATTTTAACCTGAAGCTAAACCTACCCAGGAGTTGCAAATTGAGGTATATGTTAATGCTCTCCCTGCTTCCATTTCCATGTTGTGAAAAGGGCTACCAAACATACCCTAGCTGAATATTTTGAGGAATCCAAAACGATCGAATTCCAAATGAAGGGATGCAAAGAGGGCTAGGTCTCACTAGTTAAGAAGGAAGTTCAGCCTCCACCTAGGAGAGGACTTTTGTTGACTAGACCCCCAAGAAAAATAACAGAACAAGGTCCTGAAAAAAGAGGCAGGGACATAAAATACCTACAACAGATGATAAAGAAAATTCGAATGAAATCGTAGACACAAAAATAAGTGACGGGGAAGGAAACCAAGGTCAAAGGCCTTATAAACCCTTTTTTAAAATAAACTAGCCTTTCAAAGCAATTGAACCTCCCCCAACAAAATTAATCAACCTGGGTAATGTAGCATCCAACTCTTTTTGTATGTACCATCAAGAGAAACATTCTGAAAGAGATTGTCCCCAATGGGTGCATGCTATGAATTTAATGGCCAATCGGTTGCTAGATGAAGTTTCTCTTACCGAAAAATCAAGTGGCTCAGCGGTGAACATCGTCGATCAAGAAGAAGTTGAGATTTCGGAAGAAAAAACCAGGTTGTTGTGGGATCCTGACTTGTTGATGCCTCTCGACGATGTATTTGAGGTCCAAGAACCACCCGCTAAGGTTTTGGCTATGAAAATGTGAAGTAAGGGTCAATCGATCCCAAATTATCCCATCATTGTTCAATCGCCGAGAGGGAAACAAATAGCCAATCACTCGAAAGCATTGTTTATCTCCCAAACAAATCCTATAAACATACACACACAGGAAGCACCTAAGTTGGACTACAACATAGTATAAGACTTAAAGAAGTTGAAGGCTAATGTTTCGTTCATGGACATGCGCAAGATTCCCTAACAAAAGGATTTTATGTTACAGTCCTTAAAGTCAATAGAAGCCCCTATAATGATAACTAGCCTAGGTGAGGTCCCGTCTCCCACATATTTAAAGAAAAAACCAAATGTGAATGCTTTCTCTTTAGACAAAAGACGAAAGCCTTTTGTCCCACCTTTCCTTTTAATGTTTGAAGTCTTCAATAGAAACCTGCATAACTTCTTAGTCGATTCAGGGGCATCCTCCAATGTCATGCCATTGTCAATCTTCAAGAAATTGAACGCAATCTCGCTCAAAAGTGATAAGCATGTTATACAACTAGACATGACTCAGGTAAAATTTATTGGGGAACTTAAAGATGTCTTGATAAGGATGGCTACACACTCGAAATTCGTTTAAGTAATTGACATAATTCTAGTAGATATCCTAGAGGCTTATGGACTGCTACTTAGTCGAGATTGGTCTGATAAATTGAATGGATACTTTAGTACGGACTAGGCTCACCTATGGTTTCCATTAAAGGGACATACCAACATGATTAGGATCGATAGTTAAAGATATCTCAAACATACTGTCACCAATTTAGATGCCTTCAACGAACCCTCGTCGACAGATTTCCCCATGCTAGGAAACTACTCATGCGATTCTGATTTCGACAATTTCACCCCTCTCTCGTCTGATGTACCTCTCACTCAAAAATCTGAAATGAATTTTCAATTGAATCTACTGGTAGCCGCAAAAGAAATCATCTTCTATCAGGAGCCTCTGTTGGAAACATAAGACAAGGAATATAGAGATGAGAAAATAACCAGGCCTCAAGAAGTTGCTAAATTTTGCTAACAAGTTTGGACCTTGTACTTTGATGGGTCTAAATCACAAGAAGGGTTAGGAACAGGATGTATTCTCATTGACCCAAAGGGAAAGCGGAAATTCCTATCCTGCAAACTAGAATTTGAATGCACCAATAACACTACTGAGTATGAAGCTCTAGTTCAGGGACTAAAAAAAGTCATAGACTTAAACATTAAAGAACTGAAATTTTTTTGGGACTTTGAAATTATCGTTAGGCAAGTGAATAATATTATCCATTGCAATTCACCCCACTTGAGAAATTACCAACAAGAGGTGCATATACTAATAGAACATTTTGAGGCCTTCAATATTACTGTTGTTCCCAGAACAAAGAATACACTTGTTGATTCCCTAGCCACTGCAACCTCAAGGTTATCCCCTTTAGAATACTATGAATCCTCTAGGTTCACTGTGTAACTACTCTACAAACCATCAATACCCAACAATATTTCTAATTGGAAGGTTTTTGAAGGAGATGAACAAATTGTAGATTTTCTAACTAATCAAGAGAATTTTAAATATTTGGCTATTAATGATGAGGTATTCCAAGAGAAACTGGAAGAAAATGAATTCCACGAATAGAAGAATGGAACATATCACTCTAATAATAAACCAAGGTTTCACACGATACCAAAAGGGGTAGCCAATTTGAAAAACCTTTTCGACCTAAGGGAAATATTTAAAGGGTCAAAGAATACAAAAACAGGGAGTTCATGTCCTATATATGAGACTATAAACCTAGGAACCCTGGAAAACCCTAACAATGTAAATCTAGGTAAAACAGTGTCTAAGGAAGACATGAAATCTTATCTCAAAATTTTTAGATAATATCAAGATGTCTTTGCATGGTCCTACTGACAATTGAAAACTTATGACACTCGCATTATCCAACACACAATCCCATTAAAATATGGAGTAAAACCCTTCCAACAAAATCTCAGGAAGTACCATCCATCTCTCGAACCCCTGATGTATCAAGAGCTAGAGACATTGTTAGATTCTAAGATTATCTTTCAGGTTAGACACTCTGCCTGGGTAGCCAATTTGGTTCCTATCAGGAAAATTTCTGGGGAGATACGCCTATGTGTAGATTTCAGAAACCTTAACAGAGCATCAGAAAAGGATAACTACCCAGTCCCACCCATGGAACAGCTCTTGCAGACCGTGTCTGGCTCTGAAATATTTTCCCTTCTAGATGGATTCTCAGGTTATAACCAGGTCTTAGTTTTGAACAAAGACCGATTGAAGACTACCTTCTAAACCAAGTGGGGAACATTTTCTTATAAATGCATGCCCTTTGGGTTGATTAATGCAAGGGAAACCTTCCAAAGGGCCATGGATGTAGCTTTACAGTGATTGATTAAAAATTTGTAGTGGTATATTTGGACGACGTTACTGTGTATTCAAAGATCAGAGAATACCACATCCAACATCTAACCCATATTTTTGAAAGGTGTAGGAAATATTGAATATATTTAAACCCTAAGAAAACTATATTTGGTGTTGAGGAAGGGAAACTACTAGGTCATATTATATCTCAAGCAGGAATTCATATAGATCATGAACGAATAAAGGAAATATCTCAGCTTCCCTTTCCCCATAACAAAAGGTCTATGCAATCCTTCTTTGGGAAAATTAACTTTGTGAGGAATTTCACGCCCGATTTCGTTGAAATTGTCAAACCCTTACAAAAAATGATTCTCAAAGATGAAGAGTTTAAGTGGGATGATGAGCGAAAATATCCCTTCAACAATATCAAGACTGCAATCTATCAAGCTCCGGTGCTGCGAAGCCCCAACTTTAGTAAATATTTTTTCCTCTATACTTTCTCCGCTGACTAATCCTTAGCTGCAGTATTGACCCAAAAGGATGATGACAACAATGAGGCATAGGTATCATTTATGAGCACTAATCTCCAAGGATCTGAATTGAACTACCCTGTTATAGACAAACAGGCTTATGCAGTATACAAAGCAGTAAAACATTTCAGATCTTACATACTGAAAAATCACACCAAATTCATCGTGCCTCGTCCTGCAGTTCTATCCCTATTCACTAAACATGAGATGGGAGAGAGAAGGGGAAATTGGATGGCATTTGTCCAGGAATTTGATCTAGATAGAAAACCTATCAAATTAATTAAGGGACAAGTATTGTGTAAACTTACCGCACAAGCCCAAGATCTAATAAATGAAGACCCTGGGTAGGAGAATGAATTAGCATTATGGTGCAGTGAAGATTTATACATTCCCCCAAGGAAAGAATATTGGTATGGAAAATTGGTTTACCTCCTACATCATGGGAATTGCCTAGAAAACCTAAGCCCTAAGGAAAGGAGAGCTCTCAGGCTAAAATCTGTGCAATATCACCTCGTAAATTCAGTACTTTTCCACGTAAATTATGATGGAGTACTCTTGAGATGTCTCGAACGTGAATATGCAGAAAAGTTTATGAGGGAGCTCCATGATGGTCCAGTGGGTGGACACTTTGCAGGAGATACCACATCTCACAAAATATTAAGATACGATTATTACTGGCCTACTCTATTTAGGGACACTCATACATACGCTAGAAACTGTAAATCTTATCAAATGAGCGGTGATAGAGAAAAGAGGGCAGTTGTCCCACTCCAACCAGTGACCATATCCAGAACATTCGAGAAATGGGTCATAGACATCATAGCGGATATTACTCTAAATTATTCAAAACAACATAAATATATACTGACTACTACAGACTATTTTACAAAATGGGCAGAGGCCATCCCCTAACTCACATGAATGAAAAGGTTGTAATCCAATTCATAGAACAACAACTGAACACAAGGTTTGGGATGCCTTCCATTCTCGTTTTTTACAATGATACCTACTTTTCTTCTACTCTATTAACAGAGTTCAATCTGGACAAAGGAATCATAATAAGATACTCTACAAACTACTACCCACAAGGAACTCGGGTGGCAGAATCAACTAATAAAAACCTAGTGAGGATCTTGAAGAAAATAGTTGCAGACAATCAGAGGAATTGGCATAGTTTGCTTCATAATTCCTTATCGATAGATAACATAACACCAAAGGAAGCTATATGGAACTCCCCATACTTTATGGTATACGTACAAGAATCCATTCTCCCAAATGGGTTGTATATTCCATCACTTTAGCTTGCTTAGGATTCAAGAGGACAACCCTCATCAATTATTCAACAAAGAATTGATACCCTCCTCATGCTTGAAGAGGAAAGGGATAAAGAAAAATATAAGTTCACCACTCATCAGCAGATAGTTAAAATATGGTTGACAAGCATAAGGAAAAGTATAAGAGTTTTGAAGTAGGAGACTTAGTCTTGAAATGGGATAGAGAAAATGAACCTAAGGGGAAACATTCAAAGTTTCAAAATCTATGGCTCAGACCTTTCAAGGTATCCGAGAAAATTGGGGCATGCACATGTTAGTTGCAAAATCTGAGGGGGGGACTCGACACCCTCCCAATGAATGGCCAAGCCCTAAAACAATACTTTTGTTAAAAAATATATATTATTCATGTTTCTTTAGAATATATTCTGATTGGGATAAATGTGTAGGTTTACGGTAGGCTGATTGCAAATTTATTTTTATTTTTGTCTTTTATTTTTCTTGGTATTCTCCTGTAATTAAGTTTTGTTCCGTAAAGAAATGGTCAACTTTAATAAATATGGTGTAGCAAACTCTGCTCCTAACTTACGCTTACGTGCAACATGAGAAACGTTGGGCAATTACAAATTTATTCAAGGAGATATATATCTTGTCTTTGCAAAACAAACAACCTTGGTAAGTGATGAAATGTCTGTCTGGTGGTCTGGTAAATCCCAAAGGGAAATATGGCTAGTTCGAAAGGATCACATGTACATCTAGACATAGCTAGGAATAATTTCACCTTAACTATTTCACCTTGCAGATAACAAACGTCCTCATCTCCAACTCACTCAGGGCATTTCTGCTGGAAATAAATCAATTATATTAAAATGAGTGCAAAGTTGGAGAGGGTATGAAGATAACTCCATCGGGACTATAGACACTCACTGGTAGCAAAGCAAGGTTTATGACATCGGGGTGAATCTGTTGGGGCTATGGACACCCGCTGGCAGCGAAGCAAGACCATGGCAAGGGAATAATGATAACTAAAATGGCCTTGAGATAGAGGATGCCTTACCCAGAGTTTTTCAAAGAGGGGCATTGGTCATGGTCAAGAGGAATGAAGGTGGTCTAAGGGTTGAACTCCATAGGCGGACCCTGATTCACGAACCCAAGAATCAGTACACATATGGATAGGAAATACTATGATAAAAGAAAATCCATTTAGGTTCTCCACCAGCTTCTACACGAGCTAAGCTCGAAGGAAGGAGAAGAGATTATGTTTTCTCCCAAATAATCACCATTTGTTGAGTGCTCAACACACCCTAAAAGATTTTAGAAATTTTTTCTCTTTTGGGTACCAGTTGTCTTCTTTTTCTTCTTTTTGAATTGAGTCCGTTGTGTAGGGATCATTAATTTTTGTGTCCATGTCTCATCATCGATCACGTTTGGATTTATTTGGACCTATCAAATTGAAACTTTTTTTCTTTAAAAAGAACTTGTCTTTCTAACTAATAATTCACAGCTAAATTTGTGACCCACGCACCTATTTTTGGCATCGGCGAAATCTGAGCAGAAAAATGACCACGTAGCAACAATCATCATCGATCATCGATGTATCATCGGCATCAAGAAAAAAATGAAGGAGATCTGCGTCAAATATTCGTGAATACATTTCAGGAAGTTGTTGATATCCCATCGACGTCAGCGAAGTATGAAAGGGTAATACAATAACATGGTCCATAAAAACCCTACGATCACCGATTACTGATGAATTTTTCAGAGTCAATGAAATACCAAAGATTTAAATTGTGGAAGTTTTTGCGTTGATACATTGTCGAGCACCGATCACCGATGCATCTTCGACATCGACAAGTTTTGAGGGGGATAATACAGGAACACTTGTTTCAACATCCAACCAATCACTGATCCTTGATATGTTTTTCGGCATCGATAGGGTAGGAACTATTTGTTAAAGTGCTTATCTAACGAAAATCCACAATTCTGAATAAACTCTTAAGTGAAGGATCCAATTTCAAACACCACGTGTCTTTGTCATGTAGTCATTTCATACGACCTAGTTTCATCCTGAGTCACCATAGGTTTCCCCGTCTCCTAGTTGCACTTCCAGGTTATCATTTCCACATCAGTGTTGTACGACAAGATGGATCGGCATCAAAGTTTTTTCCAAGATATATCAATGAACATTGTCTAAGAAAAGCATTGAATCTCTATCCACCCATTTAAATTAGCGGAATGATGGGACGTTTTCAGCACAAAATAAGATCGGATTCTATCATTTAATAGGCCAATTAATGTTTCACTCCGCATACATTTCTACCCAGTTCACTAACCAGATAACATAAATTTGAAATCACCAATGAACCACAATGTAGCCCTCTCTTGCATCGCCAACCTACGACTGCATTTAATCTCAAGCATAATGTAGATCTCGGTGACAGATTTTGTAAAACTGCACTTACACCCTGAATTGAAGAACTGATGTGACAAGGTATGTATTCTCTATGTTTAAATTACTAATACAGTTTCGAACCCCAACATTATGTGCACAAGTTTCTCTTTTCCAGATCAGTTGAAGAAGCGAAAAGAGTGTCTCAAGAGTTGCACTCAATTCTCAGAATTTCAAAACCAAGTTAAACTAGTGCAAAGAAGAGGTGTGTATTGATTTTATCATTTCGACGGTCACAATTTATTTATATATCAGTATCCTCTCTAAAAGATGGTGCCTAACTCTTCTCTCCCTGCAGGAAAATGCCTCCAAGGAAGCCAATGACCAGACACTCGCCAAGGGTGCCAAATTTTAAGGAAGTAGAGGTTGGTGAAGGATCTTCTCCCAGCGCTACGAGGCAGTTGGAATTTTCTACTAAAGCAGAGATGGTCATCATAACATCAACTAAGAAGGCATTTTCCCAACCCCTTGAATTTGGAGACACAGAGGCAAGCATTGGGTCAAAGATAATGCTCCAACAGTGAGGAGATTTGTTAAATCGGATTAATTGGGAATATTACCTGGAATTTATCCCCCACAGTGACCTAGATGTAAGGATGCTCGAAGATCAGGTTTTTCCAAACATCCAAATGTCATGCCTGCATATGGTATCCTGTCGAACCCTGGTCTTTCCTTGTATTGAGACCCTAGGGTGGATAATCGATCATACAGATGAAATGAAGTATCTAATCAATTATGAGAATGCCATATGCGTCGGTGTTTTTCTCCCGATGGAAGTCCAAAAATACTACAAGCTCGGGGACCCGTAGGAGCGGTTAAATACGGATTTCGTAGTGAAATTCTATGAGTTCCATGACACTAGCCGATTGATGGCCTCCTGGTGGAGGGAAGAAAAACAATTCACAAACCAGAGAAACGGTTGGTATGGGACAAAAAATCTAAGGGATCCATACATCTATTTGATGGCTCTAATATGTTGATTATATGGGGAGAGAGATTGTGATAAGTTTTCAAAGGCATGGATGCCCCTGGAATACACTATGGCCATCTCCAGGAGCAGATTAAATTGGAGAGCAATCATCTCTAAACAATTGAGCACCAACATATTGCAAGCCCAGACACCAAAGGATGGAGAAGCGTCCGCTTTTCACATGGCGTTGTACCTGCATGACGTAATCTGCACAAGGAACGTCTTCATGGGCATGAATTTGAGTTGGAATGTCACCAAGATACCTGTACATGTCTACTTCATCATTTTTTGGGACAAAAGGTACAAAAAATATTATGCTCTCATCTGCGATGAATTTATATCTCGGGTCTATTTTATTATTTTCAAGAAAGAATTCCCAAGACTGTCGGTAGCGACCAAGAAAATGATCTCAAAAGTAGGCCACTGGTACCTAGAGGAAACCACGACTTATATCAGGGTGTTTGGGTCCACCGACGCACCACATTTACTCCTCACTCACGTCCCAGACTGGCTCGTTGTGGGAGAAATATGTTACCAAACCAACCTGCAGGGATATAATGCCACTTTGGTTAAGGACAAGAAGCAACTGTTCATATCATGTGGTTTCCATATGGGGTTTTACATGGTGAAGGATATTGTGCAAGATAAACAAGAGGGTTTGAGCCAACTGGAATATAGATTCCCCACAGGCCGATTTTTCAAACATGACCCTAGAGACCTGGTACTTCAACATGCATCACAATTATCTTCCTGTTGGCCATACGCACATGATCAGTTTGAAGACGAAATATTTACAGAATCTTCTCATGACTTGGACGAGGTGTTGCAGAGGAAAGATAACCCAAATACGACCATATTTAAAGCAATGAGTATGGAAGAGCAGGTCGATACTATATAATAGTCAACTCAGGAATCCCTCAGAGTCATATATGAAAGCAAATCAATCGAATTGACAGAGGTGCAGAGAAGAGGAATGATGTTACTAGAATAAGATCAAATATTCATAGAAAGGATGGAAGACGACCCCATGCTTGACCCTTTGATAGAACCCTTGAGGTTTACCCTGACTGACACAAGAAATTTCAAGGAAGATAAAATTGGCTCGGAAACAATTCCACTTGAGGGAACAGTCAATCCAGAAAATCCCAGAGTTTTATCACCACAAACCAAATCATTGGTGTCTATTCCATCCCAACAGGAGATTCAAATAACATCGGGTGAAATAGGTGTGCCTAACATTTTCTTTGATTTTATTACCATCTATGACGATGAAGAGAGATTGAAGGTCTCGCTTATAACTTGGGTACCATTCATAGAGGAGAAATACCCAGGGGGAACATCTGCTCCAACTCCCGGTGCATCAATTCCAAACCCTCTACAGGGAAAACATGAGGCTGAGAGTACCCTAGACGTTGAATATCTCGACCTATCGGAGACTCCGAAAGAAATATCCAAGGATGAGCTAGGCTCTAGTGAACAAGAAGAGGAACTACAGTAGCTAGAGATCAGCACCTCAACTATGATCACCAAGTTACTGTTGATCATGTGAATGTCTCTCGATTTAAGGCCAATAATCCACCATCCGACGAACAACAACCGGAGGAAAATTCATTAGAACATATAGAAGTTTCCTCTGTCAAATAAATACAAGAGTCGGTCCTAGAACAAATATATACGGCAGGAAGCTTGGGAAACACTCTAACCTGGGGAGACCAACAGATACCTGAGCCCATGGATGAGGTCGTCGATATATAGGATATTTCCTATGACTGAAAGAGGAAAGACATAATGAGGAGGAAAACCAAGAAAAGGAGCTCATGCTAGATAACATGATTCTTATCACCATATAAGAAACATTTCTCAGCATGAAAAATGCGAAGACAATTAAGCTAATCGATGCAGGAATGGCTATAATTAATGCCACGCTAGATTGAGAAAGACGTGAAAAAAAGGAAATGGCCACCATAAAGAATGATATGGACCATCTGCGCCATCTGGAGAAATATTATCAGGACTCAACGTAAGCAACAGTTTTCCTGAAGAGTGAATTCCAAGAAGCATATGCACAATTCATGAGAGAAAGACATCTCTTCACTACATGCGTCATCAATTTTCAATAAGACACTCTCATGGCACTAGCAACCTGTAAATACATGGAGAGATGGTATGAAAAGGCATACCAGGATGTAGAACGAATCAATTATATCAGTGCAATATAAAAGGATTGAGACACGAAGGATCATGGAATCTAAGTGTTGATGGACAACAACATCTTCCAAATCAAGAAGGTAGCCGAATACTGGGTAAGTATGGCCCAAGAAAATCAATGAAAGATATAGGAAAGGGGGGTTGAGTGAGAGAAAATATGGGAGAAGATCAATTGACAGATGAAAGACATCGACCTTCCATATTTCAGCTCACCTGAAGACTTTTTCGACTTGCATGACATGTCATGACATAGTCAAACAACATGCATATTAGGACTTAGCATGGGAAGTGGAGATCACACACGTGGCAAGAATGACACCAAGTCAGGTTACGAAGTTTATGGAACACTCAATCAAGGCTCACACAACACTACATCGTTTAAGTGCCAAAGTGATCAGATATAGATAATAGGCAATAGACATGAAGGAAACCCTTTCATCCTTGATGGACCAGCAGGAATTCCCGTATGCTAACACATGCGAGGATCTCTTCGTCAAGTGGTTAGAGTACGAGAAGAATCATCCACTCTAGTAGAACCACTAAATGATCTCAAGAGAACAAAGAGATCAAGCATCACGTGTCACTCTCTTTTTTTACTTAACACAAACTTTTAGTAGCTATTTTAAGTTAGTGATTCTTTATAAATAGGAGGATCGACCTTTTGGGAAAGGGTCGATGGTTTTGGGAAAATACTCTTTTTTTAGAATTGTAAAGAATTATTTCTGAGCAACTTTAATTAAGAAGTTGTGTTTAGAGCCAGAGGCAAAATTTCATTTTCATCAAAGGCGTTATGTGATTGGATTGAGGAGGAACTACTTCCACCTTTGAATTCAGTAGTTGATGTTGTAACGAGTAAGAGTTTCTGAATCTATTGATAAGCTATATTTTTCAATACTTTAACAGTTCTTTTATTCTAAATGATGAAAAGCGAATCGCTGTGTTAATATGTGATTGATGGTAGAGCTAAGGAAACTATTTTTCTTGCACTTATCTTATTGCATGCGAATTTTCTTTCCATAATTGTATCCCAGTAAGTGTCTAAATACCAACAAATTAACGTATTATTACTAGACTTGTAATAGGTGTGAATATCATTGTCTGTAGCTCGAGAACAAGGGTTATCCGAGGCTCAGCATCCTTCGGTAGTTAATATTTCCCTCTATCAATTGGTTTATACCGTCATACCTTACATTATCATACTCATCTAATAATAGAAAAGACAAAAAAGAGAAAAGTTTAACCTGAAGGAGGAACTTTCATAGAAATATATCCTATCAATCACTAAGTAAATCCCATCGGTAAATTGGATAGATCGAAAGATATGGAAAACCATTCCATGGATCAAATGTTGTAGAGTCTAATTGGGCCTCTAAGGTGGGTTTGGTTCCTACTATTGAGTCAAATTATCTCAGACCCCTCAACACAATGCATGGGAACTTATTTTTGATAGTGCTTCAATTATGTCCTCTGTAATAAATACAGAGGTAATAAGAGACATATTTTTACCTTTCTATGATGATAGGAGAAACATGGGGATTCTGAATACCAATGGTTATCTTGACTTCCAATAATTCCTCCAAAAGAATTTCAATCTTAGACTTCTTAAAGTGAAAATGATTGTGAGGGAAAAAAACGTGGGGCCTTTATGGTCAATCTCAATAACATGTTTCATACCCCTATGAAGTGGAATTTTTACAGACATCACTTGGAAGACCCCCTTAAATTTATCATGCAAGGCAGAGAGGATGGAATATGTGTTTTTCAATAAGGAGCTATATTCATACAATATAAGAGATACATAAATCTAAACTGGCCCTTATTCATAAACCTAGACATTTTAATCGATTTTATAGTATATATACTCTTAGGTGGATTTCAATTAATAGTGCATTCACATTCATCATGATGAGAGGGGAGGAAATTTTCTCAGTGGTTAATGGAGTACATCCCCGAAGAAATAATCCATTAAATGACCAAAACATATTGCCATGCAATATATGTGACACAAAGTCATCCAAGAGGGTGTTGTATTCCATTCTAAGTTCCACCTTGTGCACTACACCTTCACATTTGATGTGTATATTGAATGGGATAATGGATTCTTAAGATGAAGCATTATGAAGTAACAATAGTCAAGCCCAAGTGATTAACCTGCGTCTTGTTGAGAATGATCAATGCACTACCATGATTAACCTTAATAAGGAGCCTTTCCTTTTTTATGTAGGCACAAAACTTGAAGGTATCAATGCTCCTCAACCCAATTAGTCTTAGTGAGGTATTGTGAAGGAGAGAAGGGGATGGGGTAGGGCCCTCCTCTAGGAAATCAAGATGTTGAGCACCACCATATACTTTATAGGATGTTTTTTGTCCACACGTCCCTAATTTTGTTATCATAAACAAATCACTTATGTAATGTGACTTTTTGAGACTAAATGAAATTATGTGATTTTTCCATTATAACACATGGACATAATGTATGATTGATTATTTTTTATGTGATTATTTATTCACTAAATATATTTATGAATATACACAAGTAAAATAAATATATAGCTACCTAAAGTAGCTCTACCAACAAAAGGACCATCCTAGGTGACTCCCAAGAGAAGGTCATTGGTTCAAAACAAATAGACGACCTTTTGTCAGTTTCTAGTAGAGTTATTCTTTGGCTATCTGGTTTTTTAGTTTTTCAACCCAAGGGGTGAGTTTTATCGTAATATTCTCCTTAGTAGGTTGGATTTCCATCATTGTAAGTGAAAAAAGGTAAAATAAATATATACAATAATATAAAGAAAACTTATGATGTTGACCACTTTCTTTAGGCAATCACGATTTTACCCACCTCCATATATTTTATGGGATGTTTTTTTTCCGTGGGTCCATATGTTTACTAGCATAGAAAAATCACTTAGTATTATGGATTTTTTATACTTAAGAAAAATATATGATTTCCCCATTACAACACATGGATAAAATGTAACCATCTAACCATGTAAAATTTCAATGCATAGAGTCACATTTTGAAGAAATTTCAACGTTGGCCCCATTCACTGCTCATTGCCTTGGGTCGGTTGATGAAATTGCAGATGGGTGTGTTGGAAAACATTCCATGACATTTCAAGAGAGTTCTGACCAAGATTTTGTAGATGGGAATGACAAATGATGAAAATGAGACTGCATAATGAAGGTTCATGCAAACATTGAGGATGTCGAAGATTATGCGGGGATGTCAGGCATCCTTTAGTCTTTAAACCCTCGCATATTGTCAAGGCATGTGTCTCATCTAATCATGTCAAATTTCGACGCATACAGGCATAGTCTGAAGAAATTTCAACATTGGCACCATTCACTACTCACCTTGAGGCATCAATGGATGAAATTGGTGATGGACATGTTGGAAGACGTTCCATGACATTTCAATAGAGTTTCAACAAAGATTCTATATATGGGAATGAGGAATGATAACAATGAGATTGCATGATGAACATTCATGCAAACATGGACGATATCAAATATTATGTGAGGACATCAATAATCCTTGAGACTTGAAACCCTCACATACCGTCAAGGAATGTGTCTACTCTAACCATGTCAAATTTCAATTCATACAGGAACAGTTTGAATAAATTTCAACGTTCACCCCATTCATTGGTCATTGTGCGACGTCAATGGATGACATTGGAGATGGGCATGTTTTTCGAAGACGTTCCATGAATGATCTGTATTTAGGAGCAAAAAAAATTGATTACAGAATGAATACAATAAACACAAAGATATGAAGAATAACACAGATATCCAGTGAACACTATCTTCTATTAAATAAATGAAATAGGCTGAAACTGTAAAAATGCATAACTGAAACACTTGCTCGAATGGTGGTAGCTATCTCTGAGAAGAGATGTGGTTGCTACACACATCCATCTGAGTAGAATCAATTACAATGAGGCTCTAGAGTCCCTTTTGATATTACTTATGAATGCCAAAAACCTAACCCTAGGAGTTGAAACGTTGAAAGTCATGTGGGCCCCTATGGGTAAGTTGGTACCTCAACTTCCCGGGGTCGTAACTTTTTCATATGACCTTCGTTTTAGGCACGTGATAGCCCGTTGGAAAGGTATTTTAGAGAAATACACATTCTTCCATCAAACTCTGACTCTGTTTACATTTTGACTGTGGCGATCCAAAAAAACATTGTTTAGGCCTCCAAAATGGTCCTAGAAGTACATCAAGATGTGATGACATGAAAACATACAAAATAAGCCCGTTGGATTAGGTGAGAGGCCGCCACTATCCACCTGGAATATGTGTATGGATTTAGACAGCCCCAAAAGTGTAGAACTCACAATTACAAAGAGGTGCAGAAGAACGTGTTGAACAAAAAACAGACAATAGGAGCTAGTTGGAATAGGTGGGTGGCCACCAATATCCACCTCGATCAATGACATTTCGAGAGAGTTTTGAAAAAGATTTATAGATGGGAATTATGAAAAATGATGAAAATGATACTACATGATAAACATTGATGCAAATGTGGATTATCTCAAATATTATGCGAGGATGTTAGGCAATATCCTTCAATCTTGATACCCTCACATACTATCAAGTCATGTGTCTAGTCTAACCATGTCAAATTTCGATGGATGCAGGAATAGTTTGAAGAAATTTAAACATTGGCCCCATTCACTGCTCACCATGTGACACTGGTGGATGACATTGGTGATGGGCATAATGGAATACTCTCCATGACATTTCAAGAGATTTTCGACAAACATTATGTAGATGTGAATGACGAATGATGACAATGATACTACATGATGAACGTTGATGCAAACGTGGACGATCTCAAATATTATGTGGCGACATCATGCATCCTTGAGTCTTTAAACCCTTGCATACCTTAAAGGCATGTGTCTAGTCTAACCATGTCAAATTTCAACACATACATGAACAATTTGAAGAAATTTCAACGTTGGCCCCATTCATTACTCACCATGCGGAATCAATGGATGACATTGGTGATGGGAATGTTGGAAGATGTTCCATGAAATTTCAAGAGAGTTCCAACAAATCCCTAAATCCCCTAACCCCTAAGCCATCAAACCTTAAACACTTAAACCCTAATCCCTAATCCCTTAATCTATAAACCCCTATGACCTAAGCACTTAACATTAATCCCATAGACCATAATCCCTAATCCATTAACCATTAAACTACCTAACCCGTAAGTGCCAAATCCCTTAGCTCTTGACCCTTAATCCCTTAAACCCTAACCCCTAATCCCTTAACCCTTAATCCTTGTACCCCAAATCCCTAAATCCCATAATTATCAAAGCCCCTATCCACTTAACCCCCAACACCTCAACTAATTTACTATTTAGG
>ML792721.1:29995-47782 GCA_009831015.1 Picea engelmannii | reverse complement strand
AATATCAAGATGTCTTTGCATGGTCCTACTGACAATTGAAAACTTATGACACTCGCATTATCCAACACACAATCCCATTAAAATATGGAGTAAAACCCTTCCAACAAAATCTCAGGAAGTACCATCCATCTCTCGAACCCCTGATGTATCAAGAGCTAGAGACATTGTTAGATTCTAAGATTATCTTTCAGGTTAGACACTCTGCCTGGGTAGCCAATTTGGTTCCTATCAGGAAAATTTCTGGGGAGATACGCCTATGTGTAGATTTCAGAAACCTTAACAGAGCATCAGAAAAGGATAACTACCCAGTCCCACCCATGGAACAGCTCTTGCAGACCGTGTCTGGCTCTGAAATATTTTCCCTTCTAGATGGATTCTCAGGTTATAACCAGGTCTTAGTTTTGAACAAAGACCGATTGAAGACTACCTTCTAAACCAAGTGGGGAACATTTTCTTATAAATGCATGCCCTTTGGGTTGATTAATGCAAGGGAAACCTTCCAAAGGGCCATGGATGTAGCTTTACAGTGATTGATTAAAAATTTGTAGTGGTATATTTGGACGACGTTACTGTGTATTCAAAGATCAGAGAATACCACATCCAACATCTAACCCATATTTTTGAAAGGTGTAGGAAATATTGAATATATTTAAACCCTAAGAAAACTATATTTGGTGTTGAGGAAGGGAAACTACTAGGTCATATTATATCTCAAGCAGGAATTCATATAGATCATGAACGAATAAAGGAAATATCTCAGCTTCCCTTTCCCCATAACAAAAGGTCTATGCAATCCTTCTTTGGGAAAATTAACTTTGTGAGGAATTTCACGCCCGATTTCGTTGAAATTGTCAAACCCTTACAAAAAATGATTCTCAAAGATGAAGAGTTTAAGTGGGATGATGAGCGAAAATATCCCTTCAACAATATCAAGACTGCAATCTATCAAGCTCCGGTGCTGCGAAGCCCCAACTTTAGTAAATATTTTTTCCTCTATACTTTCTCCGCTGACTAATCCTTAGCTGCAGTATTGACCCAAAAGGATGATGACAACAATGAGGCATAGGTATCATTTATGAGCACTAATCTCCAAGGATCTGAATTGAACTACCCTGTTATAGACAAACAGGCTTATGCAGTATACAAAGCAGTAAAACATTTCAGATCTTACATACTGAAAAATCACACCAAATTCATCGTGCCTCGTCCTGCAGTTCTATCCCTATTCACTAAACATGAGATGGGAGAGAGAAGGGGAAATTGGATGGCATTTGTCCAGGAATTTGATCTAGATAGAAAACCTATCAAATTAATTAAGGGACAAGTATTGTGTAAACTTACCGCACAAGCCCAAGATCTAATAAATGAAGACCCTGGGTAGGAGAATGAATTAGCATTATGGTGCAGTGAAGATTTATACATTCCCCCAAGGAAAGAATATTGGTATGGAAAATTGGTTTACCTCCTACATCATGGGAATTGCCTAGAAAACCTAAGCCCTAAGGAAAGGAGAGCTCTCAGGCTAAAATCTGTGCAATATCACCTCGTAAATTCAGTACTTTTCCACGTAAATTATGATGGAGTACTCTTGAGATGTCTCGAACGTGAATATGCAGAAAAGTTTATGAGGGAGCTCCATGATGGTCCAGTGGGTGGACACTTTGCAGGAGATACCACATCTCACAAAATATTAAGATACGATTATTACTGGCCTACTCTATTTAGGGACACTCATACATACGCTAGAAACTGTAAATCTTATCAAATGAGCGGTGATAGAGAAAAGAGGGCAGTTGTCCCACTCCAACCAGTGACCATATCCAGAACATTCGAGAAATGGGTCATAGACATCATAGCGGATATTACTCTAAATTATTCAAAACAACATAAATATATACTGACTACTACAGACTATTTTACAAAATGGGCAGAGGCCATCCCCTAACTCACATGAATGAAAAGGTTGTAATCCAATTCATAGAACAACAACTGAACACAAGGTTTGGGATGCCTTCCATTCTCGTTTTTTACAATGATACCTACTTTTCTTCTACTCTATTAACAGAGTTCAATCTGGACAAAGGAATCATAATAAGATACTCTACAAACTACTACCCACAAGGAACTCGGGTGGCAGAATCAACTAATAAAAACCTAGTGAGGATCTTGAAGAAAATAGTTGCAGACAATCAGAGGAATTGGCATAGTTTGCTTCATAATTCCTTATCGATAGATAACATAACACCAAAGGAAGCTATATGGAACTCCCCATACTTTATGGTATACGTACAAGAATCCATTCTCCCAAATGGGTTGTATATTCCATCACTTTAGCTTGCTTAGGATTCAAGAGGACAACCCTCATCAATTATTCAACAAAGAATTGATACCCTCCTCATGCTTGAAGAGGAAAGGGATAAAGAAAAATATAAGTTCACCACTCATCAGCAGATAGTTAAAATATGGTTGACAAGCATAAGGAAAAGTATAAGAGTTTTGAAGTAGGAGACTTAGTCTTGAAATGGGATAGAGAAAATGAACCTAAGGGGAAACATTCAAAGTTTCAAAATCTATGGCTCAGACCTTTCAAGGTATCCGAGAAAATTGGGGCATGCACATGTTAGTTGCAAAATCTGAGGGGGGGACTCGACACCCTCCCAATGAATGGCCAAGCCCTAAAACAATACTTTTGTTAAAAAATATATATTATTCATGTTTCTTTAGAATATATTCTGATTGGGATAAATGTGTAGGTTTACGGTAGGCTGATTGCAAATTTATTTTTATTTTTGTCTTTTATTTTTCTTGGTATTCTCCTGTAATTAAGTTTTGTTCCGTAAAGAAATGGTCAACTTTAATAAATATGGTGTAGCAAACTCTGCTCCTAACTTACGCTTACGTGCAACATGAGAAACGTTGGGCAATTACAAATTTATTCAAGGAGATATATATCTTGTCTTTGCAAAACAAACAACCTTGGTAAGTGATGAAATGTCTGTCTGGTGGTCTGGTAAATCCCAAAGGGAAATATGGCTAGTTCGAAAGGATCACATGTACATCTAGACATAGCTAGGAATAATTTCACCTTAACTATTTCACCTTGCAGATAACAAACGTCCTCATCTCCAACTCACTCAGGGCATTTCTGCTGGAAATAAATCAATTATATTAAAATGAGTGCAAAGTTGGAGAGGGTATGAAGATAACTCCATCGGGACTATAGACACTCACTGGTAGCAAAGCAAGGTTTATGACATCGGGGTGAATCTGTTGGGGCTATGGACACCCGCTGGCAGCGAAGCAAGACCATGGCAAGGGAATAATGATAACTAAAATGGCCTTGAGATAGAGGATGCCTTACCCAGAGTTTTTCAAAGAGGGGCATTGGTCATGGTCAAGAGGAATGAAGGTGGTCTAAGGGTTGAACTCCATAGGCGGACCCTGATTCACGAACCCAAGAATCAGTACACATATGGATAGGAAATACTATGATAAAAGAAAATCCATTTAGGTTCTCCACCAGCTTCTACACGAGCTAAGCTCGAAGGAAGGAGAAGAGATTATGTTTTCTCCCAAATAATCACCATTTGTTGAGTGCTCAACACACCCTAAAAGATTTTAGAAATTTTTTCTCTTTTGGGTACCAGTTGTCTTCTTTTTCTTCTTTTTGAATTGAGTCCGTTGTGTAGGGATCATTAATTTTTGTGTCCATGTCTCATCATCGATCACGTTTGGATTTATTTGGACCTATCAAATTGAAACTTTTTTTCTTTAAAAAGAACTTGTCTTTCTAACTAATAATTCACAGCTAAATTTGTGACCCACGCACCTATTTTTGGCATCGGCGAAATCTGAGCAGAAAAATGACCACGTAGCAACAATCATCATCGATCATCGATGTATCATCGGCATCAAGAAAAAAATGAAGGAGATCTGCGTCAAATATTCGTGAATACATTTCAGGAAGTTGTTGATATCCCATCGACGTCAGCGAAGTATGAAAGGGTAATACAATAACATGGTCCATAAAAACCCTACGATCACCGATTACTGATGAATTTTTCAGAGTCAATGAAATACCAAAGATTTAAATTGTGGAAGTTTTTGCGTTGATACATTGTCGAGCACCGATCACCGATGCATCTTCGACATCGACAAGTTTTGAGGGGGATAATACAGGAACACTTGTTTCAACATCCAACCAATCACTGATCCTTGATATGTTTTTCGGCATCGATAGGGTAGGAACTATTTGTTAAAGTGCTTATCTAACGAAAATCCACAATTCTGAATAAACTCTTAAGTGAAGGATCCAATTTCAAACACCACGTGTCTTTGTCATGTAGTCATTTCATACGACCTAGTTTCATCCTGAGTCACCATAGGTTTCCCCGTCTCCTAGTTGCACTTCCAGGTTATCATTTCCACATCAGTGTTGTACGACAAGATGGATCGGCATCAAAGTTTTTTCCAAGATATATCAATGAACATTGTCTAAGAAAAGCATTGAATCTCTATCCACCCATTTAAATTAGCGGAATGATGGGACGTTTTCAGCACAAAATAAGATCGGATTCTATCATTTAATAGGCCAATTAATGTTTCACTCCGCATACATTTCTACCCAGTTCACTAACCAGATAACATAAATTTGAAATCACCAATGAACCACAATGTAGCCCTCTCTTGCATCGCCAACCTACGACTGCATTTAATCTCAAGCATAATGTAGATCTCGGTGACAGATTTTGTAAAACTGCACTTACACCCTGAATTGAAGAACTGATGTGACAAGGTATGTATTCTCTATGTTTAAATTACTAATACAGTTTCGAACCCCAACATTATGTGCACAAGTTTCTCTTTTCCAGATCAGTTGAAGAAGCGAAAAGAGTGTCTCAAGAGTTGCACTCAATTCTCAGAATTTCAAAACCAAGTTAAACTAGTGCAAAGAAGAGGTGTGTATTGATTTTATCATTTCGACGGTCACAATTTATTTATATATCAGTATCCTCTCTAAAAGATGGTGCCTAACTCTTCTCTCCCTGCAGGAAAATGCCTCCAAGGAAGCCAATGACCAGACACTCGCCAAGGGTGCCAAATTTTAAGGAAGTAGAGGTTGGTGAAGGATCTTCTCCCAGCGCTACGAGGCAGTTGGAATTTTCTACTAAAGCAGAGATGGTCATCATAACATCAACTAAGAAGGCATTTTCCCAACCCCTTGAATTTGGAGACACAGAGGCAAGCATTGGGTCAAAGATAATGCTCCAACAGTGAGGAGATTTGTTAAATCGGATTAATTGGGAATATTACCTGGAATTTATCCCCCACAGTGACCTAGATGTAAGGATGCTCGAAGATCAGGTTTTTCCAAACATCCAAATGTCATGCCTGCATATGGTATCCTGTCGAACCCTGGTCTTTCCTTGTATTGAGACCCTAGGGTGGATAATCGATCATACAGATGAAATGAAGTATCTAATCAATTATGAGAATGCCATATGCGTCGGTGTTTTTCTCCCGATGGAAGTCCAAAAATACTACAAGCTCGGGGACCCGTAGGAGCGGTTAAATACGGATTTCGTAGTGAAATTCTATGAGTTCCATGACACTAGCCGATTGATGGCCTCCTGGTGGAGGGAAGAAAAACAATTCACAAACCAGAGAAACGGTTGGTATGGGACAAAAAATCTAAGGGATCCATACATCTATTTGATGGCTCTAATATGTTGATTATATGGGGAGAGAGATTGTGATAAGTTTTCAAAGGCATGGATGCCCCTGGAATACACTATGGCCATCTCCAGGAGCAGATTAAATTGGAGAGCAATCATCTCTAAACAATTGAGCACCAACATATTGCAAGCCCAGACACCAAAGGATGGAGAAGCGTCCGCTTTTCACATGGCGTTGTACCTGCATGACGTAATCTGCACAAGGAACGTCTTCATGGGCATGAATTTGAGTTGGAATGTCACCAAGATACCTGTACATGTCTACTTCATCATTTTTTGGGACAAAAGGTACAAAAAATATTATGCTCTCATCTGCGATGAATTTATATCTCGGGTCTATTTTATTATTTTCAAGAAAGAATTCCCAAGACTGTCGGTAGCGACCAAGAAAATGATCTCAAAAGTAGGCCACTGGTACCTAGAGGAAACCACGACTTATATCAGGGTGTTTGGGTCCACCGACGCACCACATTTACTCCTCACTCACGTCCCAGACTGGCTCGTTGTGGGAGAAATATGTTACCAAACCAACCTGCAGGGATATAATGCCACTTTGGTTAAGGACAAGAAGCAACTGTTCATATCATGTGGTTTCCATATGGGGTTTTACATGGTGAAGGATATTGTGCAAGATAAACAAGAGGGTTTGAGCCAACTGGAATATAGATTCCCCACAGGCCGATTTTTCAAACATGACCCTAGAGACCTGGTACTTCAACATGCATCACAATTATCTTCCTGTTGGCCATACGCACATGATCAGTTTGAAGACGAAATATTTACAGAATCTTCTCATGACTTGGACGAGGTGTTGCAGAGGAAAGATAACCCAAATACGACCATATTTAAAGCAATGAGTATGGAAGAGCAGGTCGATACTATATAATAGTCAACTCAGGAATCCCTCAGAGTCATATATGAAAGCAAATCAATCGAATTGACAGAGGTGCAGAGAAGAGGAATGATGTTACTAGAATAAGATCAAATATTCATAGAAAGGATGGAAGACGACCCCATGCTTGACCCTTTGATAGAACCCTTGAGGTTTACCCTGACTGACACAAGAAATTTCAAGGAAGATAAAATTGGCTCGGAAACAATTCCACTTGAGGGAACAGTCAATCCAGAAAATCCCAGAGTTTTATCACCACAAACCAAATCATTGGTGTCTATTCCATCCCAACAGGAGATTCAAATAACATCGGGTGAAATAGGTGTGCCTAACATTTTCTTTGATTTTATTACCATCTATGACGATGAAGAGAGATTGAAGGTCTCGCTTATAACTTGGGTACCATTCATAGAGGAGAAATACCCAGGGGGAACATCTGCTCCAACTCCCGGTGCATCAATTCCAAACCCTCTACAGGGAAAACATGAGGCTGAGAGTACCCTAGACGTTGAATATCTCGACCTATCGGAGACTCCGAAAGAAATATCCAAGGATGAGCTAGGCTCTAGTGAACAAGAAGAGGAACTACAGTAGCTAGAGATCAGCACCTCAACTATGATCACCAAGTTACTGTTGATCATGTGAATGTCTCTCGATTTAAGGCCAATAATCCACCATCCGACGAACAACAACCGGAGGAAAATTCATTAGAACATATAGAAGTTTCCTCTGTCAAATAAATACAAGAGTCGGTCCTAGAACAAATATATACGGCAGGAAGCTTGGGAAACACTCTAACCTGGGGAGACCAACAGATACCTGAGCCCATGGATGAGGTCGTCGATATATAGGATATTTCCTATGACTGAAAGAGGAAAGACATAATGAGGAGGAAAACCAAGAAAAGGAGCTCATGCTAGATAACATGATTCTTATCACCATATAAGAAACATTTCTCAGCATGAAAAATGCGAAGACAATTAAGCTAATCGATGCAGGAATGGCTATAATTAATGCCACGCTAGATTGAGAAAGACGTGAAAAAAAGGAAATGGCCACCATAAAGAATGATATGGACCATCTGCGCCATCTGGAGAAATATTATCAGGACTCAACGTAAGCAACAGTTTTCCTGAAGAGTGAATTCCAAGAAGCATATGCACAATTCATGAGAGAAAGACATCTCTTCACTACATGCGTCATCAATTTTCAATAAGACACTCTCATGGCACTAGCAACCTGTAAATACATGGAGAGATGGTATGAAAAGGCATACCAGGATGTAGAACGAATCAATTATATCAGTGCAATATAAAAGGATTGAGACACGAAGGATCATGGAATCTAAGTGTTGATGGACAACAACATCTTCCAAATCAAGAAGGTAGCCGAATACTGGGTAAGTATGGCCCAAGAAAATCAATGAAAGATATAGGAAAGGGGGGTTGAGTGAGAGAAAATATGGGAGAAGATCAATTGACAGATGAAAGACATCGACCTTCCATATTTCAGCTCACCTGAAGACTTTTTCGACTTGCATGACATGTCATGACATAGTCAAACAACATGCATATTAGGACTTAGCATGGGAAGTGGAGATCACACACGTGGCAAGAATGACACCAAGTCAGGTTACGAAGTTTATGGAACACTCAATCAAGGCTCACACAACACTACATCGTTTAAGTGCCAAAGTGATCAGATATAGATAATAGGCAATAGACATGAAGGAAACCCTTTCATCCTTGATGGACCAGCAGGAATTCCCGTATGCTAACACATGCGAGGATCTCTTCGTCAAGTGGTTAGAGTACGAGAAGAATCATCCACTCTAGTAGAACCACTAAATGATCTCAAGAGAACAAAGAGATCAAGCATCACGTGTCACTCTCTTTTTTTACTTAACACAAACTTTTAGTAGCTATTTTAAGTTAGTGATTCTTTATAAATAGGAGGATCGACCTTTTGGGAAAGGGTCGATGGTTTTGGGAAAATACTCTTTTTTTAGAATTGTAAAGAATTATTTCTGAGCAACTTTAATTAAGAAGTTGTGTTTAGAGCCAGAGGCAAAATTTCATTTTCATCAAAGGCGTTATGTGATTGGATTGAGGAGGAACTACTTCCACCTTTGAATTCAGTAGTTGATGTTGTAACGAGTAAGAGTTTCTGAATCTATTGATAAGCTATATTTTTCAATACTTTAACAGTTCTTTTATTCTAAATGATGAAAAGCGAATCGCTGTGTTAATATGTGATTGATGGTAGAGCTAAGGAAACTATTTTTCTTGCACTTATCTTATTGCATGCGAATTTTCTTTCCATAATTGTATCCCAGTAAGTGTCTAAATACCAACAAATTAACGTATTATTACTAGACTTGTAATAGGTGTGAATATCATTGTCTGTAGCTCGAGAACAAGGGTTATCCGAGGCTCAGCATCCTTCGGTAGTTAATATTTCCCTCTATCAATTGGTTTATACCGTCATACCTTACATTATCATACTCATCTAATAATAGAAAAGACAAAAAAGAGAAAAGTTTAACCTGAAGGAGGAACTTTCATAGAAATATATCCTATCAATCACTAAGTAAATCCCATCGGTAAATTGGATAGATCGAAAGATATGGAAAACCATTCCATGGATCAAATGTTGTAGAGTCTAATTGGGCCTCTAAGGTGGGTTTGGTTCCTACTATTGAGTCAAATTATCTCAGACCCCTCAACACAATGCATGGGAACTTATTTTTGATAGTGCTTCAATTATGTCCTCTGTAATAAATACAGAGGTAATAAGAGACATATTTTTACCTTTCTATGATGATAGGAGAAACATGGGGATTCTGAATACCAATGGTTATCTTGACTTCCAATAATTCCTCCAAAAGAATTTCAATCTTAGACTTCTTAAAGTGAAAATGATTGTGAGGGAAAAAAACGTGGGGCCTTTATGGTCAATCTCAATAACATGTTTCATACCCCTATGAAGTGGAATTTTTACAGACATCACTTGGAAGACCCCCTTAAATTTATCATGCAAGGCAGAGAGGATGGAATATGTGTTTTTCAATAAGGAGCTATATTCATACAATATAAGAGATACATAAATCTAAACTGGCCCTTATTCATAAACCTAGACATTTTAATCGATTTTATAGTATATATACTCTTAGGTGGATTTCAATTAATAGTGCATTCACATTCATCATGATGAGAGGGGAGGAAATTTTCTCAGTGGTTAATGGAGTACATCCCCGAAGAAATAATCCATTAAATGACCAAAACATATTGCCATGCAATATATGTGACACAAAGTCATCCAAGAGGGTGTTGTATTCCATTCTAAGTTCCACCTTGTGCACTACACCTTCACATTTGATGTGTATATTGAATGGGATAATGGATTCTTAAGATGAAGCATTATGAAGTAACAATAGTCAAGCCCAAGTGATTAACCTGCGTCTTGTTGAGAATGATCAATGCACTACCATGATTAACCTTAATAAGGAGCCTTTCCTTTTTTATGTAGGCACAAAACTTGAAGGTATCAATGCTCCTCAACCCAATTAGTCTTAGTGAGGTATTGTGAAGGAGAGAAGGGGATGGGGTAGGGCCCTCCTCTAGGAAATCAAGATGTTGAGCACCACCATATACTTTATAGGATGTTTTTTGTCCACACGTCCCTAATTTTGTTATCATAAACAAATCACTTATGTAATGTGACTTTTTGAGACTAAATGAAATTATGTGATTTTTCCATTATAACACATGGACATAATGTATGATTGATTATTTTTTATGTGATTATTTATTCACTAAATATATTTATGAATATACACAAGTAAAATAAATATATAGCTACCTAAAGTAGCTCTACCAACAAAAGGACCATCCTAGGTGACTCCCAAGAGAAGGTCATTGGTTCAAAACAAATAGACGACCTTTTGTCAGTTTCTAGTAGAGTTATTCTTTGGCTATCTGGTTTTTTAGTTTTTCAACCCAAGGGGTGAGTTTTATCGTAATATTCTCCTTAGTAGGTTGGATTTCCATCATTGTAAGTGAAAAAAGGTAAAATAAATATATACAATAATATAAAGAAAACTTATGATGTTGACCACTTTCTTTAGGCAATCACGATTTTACCCACCTCCATATATTTTATGGGATGTTTTTTTTCCGTGGGTCCATATGTTTACTAGCATAGAAAAATCACTTAGTATTATGGATTTTTTATACTTAAGAAAAATATATGATTTCCCCATTACAACACATGGATAAAATGTAACCATCTAACCATGTAAAATTTCAATGCATAGAGTCACATTTTGAAGAAATTTCAACGTTGGCCCCATTCACTGCTCATTGCCTTGGGTCGGTTGATGAAATTGCAGATGGGTGTGTTGGAAAACATTCCATGACATTTCAAGAGAGTTCTGACCAAGATTTTGTAGATGGGAATGACAAATGATGAAAATGAGACTGCATAATGAAGGTTCATGCAAACATTGAGGATGTCGAAGATTATGCGGGGATGTCAGGCATCCTTTAGTCTTTAAACCCTCGCATATTGTCAAGGCATGTGTCTCATCTAATCATGTCAAATTTCGACGCATACAGGCATAGTCTGAAGAAATTTCAACATTGGCACCATTCACTACTCACCTTGAGGCATCAATGGATGAAATTGGTGATGGACATGTTGGAAGACGTTCCATGACATTTCAATAGAGTTTCAACAAAGATTCTATATATGGGAATGAGGAATGATAACAATGAGATTGCATGATGAACATTCATGCAAACATGGACGATATCAAATATTATGTGAGGACATCAATAATCCTTGAGACTTGAAACCCTCACATACCGTCAAGGAATGTGTCTACTCTAACCATGTCAAATTTCAATTCATACAGGAACAGTTTGAATAAATTTCAACGTTCACCCCATTCATTGGTCATTGTGCGACGTCAATGGATGACATTGGAGATGGGCATGTTTTTCGAAGACGTTCCATGAATGATCTGTATTTAGGAGCAAAAAAAATTGATTACAGAATGAATACAATAAACACAAAGATATGAAGAATAACACAGATATCCAGTGAACACTATCTTCTATTAAATAAATGAAATAGGCTGAAACTGTAAAAATGCATAACTGAAACACTTGCTCGAATGGTGGTAGCTATCTCTGAGAAGAGATGTGGTTGCTACACACATCCATCTGAGTAGAATCAATTACAATGAGGCTCTAGAGTCCCTTTTGATATTACTTATGAATGCCAAAAACCTAACCCTAGGAGTTGAAACGTTGAAAGTCATGTGGGCCCCTATGGGTAAGTTGGTACCTCAACTTCCCGGGGTCGTAACTTTTTCATATGACCTTCGTTTTAGGCACGTGATAGCCCGTTGGAAAGGTATTTTAGAGAAATACACATTCTTCCATCAAACTCTGACTCTGTTTACATTTTGACTGTGGCGATCCAAAAAAACATTGTTTAGGCCTCCAAAATGGTCCTAGAAGTACATCAAGATGTGATGACATGAAAACATACAAAATAAGCCCGTTGGATTAGGTGAGAGGCCGCCACTATCCACCTGGAATATGTGTATGGATTTAGACAGCCCCAAAAGTGTAGAACTCACAATTACAAAGAGGTGCAGAAGAACGTGTTGAACAAAAAACAGACAATAGGAGCTAGTTGGAATAGGTGGGTGGCCACCAATATCCACCTCGATCAATGACATTTCGAGAGAGTTTTGAAAAAGATTTATAGATGGGAATTATGAAAAATGATGAAAATGATACTACATGATAAACATTGATGCAAATGTGGATTATCTCAAATATTATGCGAGGATGTTAGGCAATATCCTTCAATCTTGATACCCTCACATACTATCAAGTCATGTGTCTAGTCTAACCATGTCAAATTTCGATGGATGCAGGAATAGTTTGAAGAAATTTAAACATTGGCCCCATTCACTGCTCACCATGTGACACTGGTGGATGACATTGGTGATGGGCATAATGGAATACTCTCCATGACATTTCAAGAGATTTTCGACAAACATTATGTAGATGTGAATGACGAATGATGACAATGATACTACATGATGAACGTTGATGCAAACGTGGACGATCTCAAATATTATGTGGCGACATCATGCATCCTTGAGTCTTTAAACCCTTGCATACCTTAAAGGCATGTGTCTAGTCTAACCATGTCAAATTTCAACACATACATGAACAATTTGAAGAAATTTCAACGTTGGCCCCATTCATTACTCACCATGCGGAATCAATGGATGACATTGGTGATGGGAATGTTGGAAGATGTTCCATGAAATTTCAAGAGAGTTCCAACAAATCCCTAAATCCCCTAACCCCTAAGCCATCAAACCTTAAACACTTAAACCCTAATCCCTAATCCCTTAATCTATAAACCCCTATGACCTAAGCACTTAACATTAATCCCATAGACCATAATCCCTAATCCATTAACCATTAAACTACCTAACCCGTAAGTGCCAAATCCCTTAGCTCTTGACCCTTAATCCCTTAAACCCTAACCCCTAATCCCTTAACCCTTAATCCTTGTACCCCAAATCCCTAAATCCCATAATTATCAAAGCCCCTATCCACTTAACCCCCAACACCTCAACTAATTTACTATTTAGGCGCATCTGACGCTAAACCCGATGCTAAATCCAGTGCTAAACCCGACACTAATTTCGGTGCTATTTCCAGCACTAAATTCAACGCTAAATTTGGCGTTATTTCCGACGCTAAAGCCAGCGCTAATTCTGGCGCTATTTTTCAACGCTATTTCTGGTGCTAAATATGGGGCTATTAGCGCCTAATTTAGTGCCTAAATGTTTTTGGTCGATGAAAAAAACACTTGAAATAGCACCATCCTGATAAATAGTGCCGACTTTTTTAAAAAAATGGAGAAAAATAAAGAGACAAAAAAGGGAGCAAATCACAGGGAGTCGTTGTAGTGCATAGACTATACTACATCCAAGGAGACATGGACAACACTCAAATATTTGTACGATTCAAAGAACACAAATAGAGTCATGTATTTAAAAAGTAAGATTATTTCTACCAGGATGGAGGAGAATGAAAGTATCAGTGATTTCATTTCAAGAATCAAATATATTAAAGATAAACTTGGTAATATAGGTGAAACAATATCTAGCATTGATTTAGTCACTATAACCTTAAATGGTATGATAAAAGAATACCATATGTTTATCACGGGCCTTGCAGCAAGGGAGAAGGCTCCAACTTTTTAATATTTGGCAGGTATACTGATGCAGTAGGAAGAAAGGTGAAAGAACCTTAATCAAAGGTCTCAAAGTTTTTATATAGTGTTGATGGAAAAAGGGAAAGCGCCTTTCAGGGGAAATCCATGGGAAAGAAATAAGGGAAGTAATCCATCATATGGAAATACACCATATGGAAAACCACCATATGAAAAGCCACAACAAGTTATGATGCTACCAAAGTATGATGCTAATGTTAAAAGGAATGATGCATGTTTTTACTGTGGCAAATTTGGACACTATTCTAGAAATTGCTATCGAAGGAAATATCATGAATCCAAACATAGAAACAAAAGGCATACTAGTCATTTTGTTGATGGAGGAGAAACAATGAATGATGACTTCAAAAATCTCATATTATTTATTTCATATGTTGCATTGTTTGTTGAAACAAATGACTCAAATGCATGGTTTGTTGATTTTGGTGCCTCCATACATATGTCTTGTAATAAGGACTAGTTTGAAAATTATCATGAAACAAATAATGGTGCTAACATATATCTTGGGGATGATCGCTCACATCAAATTAAAGGATATGGTGATGTATTTGTGAAATTACCAATATTGGAATACTGAGAGGGGGGGTGAATCAGTATGAGCACTTTATTATCACTTTTAACCACAATATGTAATCATTAATTTCATCATCAGTATATCATCAATGGGAAGTATAAACCAATAGAGCATAATAGACATCCAAAAAAGCACAGTACACTAGAATTTACGTGGAAACCCAAATGGGAGAACACCATAGAATGATTTTCTTATATATAAAAGAATACATCAATTGGAAGCACAAACTTCCTAATTCTCCAATTGCAACTGGAAGGAGGCTAAAACCCCCTATTTACAGGATCCAACCTAAAGGATGCTACAACTCCTTGAATTCTTTGGATCCAACCTAAAGGATGCTACAACTCCTTGAATTCTTTGGATCCAACCTAAAGGATGCTACAACTCCTTGAATTATTTGGATCCAACCAAAAGGAGGCTATGACCCCCTGATTCTCAGGCTTCAACCTGAAGGAAGCTCCAACTCCTTGTATTTTCCAGCACCAACCGTAAGGAGGCTACAACCCCCTTTCCTTTCCCCACCCTTCCTCCATGAAATACAAATCTAGATAAAACTATCACTACCACTAATGTTGTCATTGCCTATGATAATCAACCTCTAATCAACTTGTCATTCAACCTGTCACTGTCACATCAACTTGTAACTGATCATCAACCTGTAACCTATCAGTGTCCATGTCATTGTATCTATCACTGATATATTAACCAGATATTCTCATATAGACTATATCAACATCAAGTATCCAAACCATGTAACAAAATGTACCTAAAGCATGCATCATATCATATACCATAAGATATGCCTCAAATATATGCCACTCTGACAAATATATGCCTCTAACAATGAATCATAACAACCATATACAATGTACCAAGGATATGTCTCAAGTATGTATCAATAACACCAAAACATGGACCTCAACCATATGAAACCATATACCAAAAGGGCCTCCAAGACATGTCTCAAGCATGTGCCATACCATCCATGATACAAGACTCAATCAAACATATAAAAGACATACCTTTACTCATGAAGAAGACCTGGTGTATACCGTTTTCATATCAACAAACCAACCCAGTGCATGTCATATTTAGCAAACAAGAGATACCATCTTCTTCAAACTAATTTCCATAGATTCATGACTGGATCCACTACTCTCTCTGCTTTTCTCCATTGTTTCTTGCATACATCCACTCCCTTCTAAATTGTAACCCATGGATACCTTAGAAACTAGGGTTACTCACATTTTCTGCAACTTCGAGACTTTCACCTTCGACCTTCCTTCACAATCTCATACTTGCTACCTCAGATTCGCCAATAGACCAAAATTTTTGCACAAGATAGATAATCAATAGAGACGTTTTTGAATCATACTTATGAAAGACTCCTTGAGGGGTATTTATAATTTTTCTAACTAACTTATTTCCTTTCTTTAGAGGTTTCTTGTTACAACCACTTATCACTTTCATTAATTGTCTTGTAACCAACTAGCGGCTTCATAACCCATCTTTGGGGCTTCCAACTTCATGACCTCATAACTCTTCAACCGTGAGGAACCACGTGGTGTGCCACCTATCATCAAAAATGACATGACAAGTACTATCCATTTATGAATGTATTACATACATTTATAATTTATTTCATGTCCTTATTTCCTCTATCAACTCCAGGTTCCATAACCACACCTCTGGGGATTCTTGTAGACTTCTTCAAAGTGTCTTCCCATGAGGGCCATGCTTAGAGATACTCCATAAGGGTACCAATTTGGAGACTTCTCCAAATACACCCATCACATATATTGACATCAATAAAAACCACTACTTGTTGACATCAATGGCAACCAACTATCCAACAATATCCCCCTTTGGCATTGATGGAAACACTAATGGCATGGTAACACTCATGCTCCTGCTCATGCTCCCTCTATGACCATCGCTCCCCCTTTCTTTACACATATTTTCTTTCTCTTGGTTTCCATGCCTTTGTTCTTTCTCTCCCCCTTTGACATCAATGGAAAAGGGTAATTCTTCTTGGGGCTTATCCCCTTGCCTACAAGCCTCTTATTTCTCTTCATGGTGCTTCCTCATGTAAATATTTTATTTATATGAAAAGCATTCAAAATATTATTTACTTAGATTCTTCATGTATTATGCTTCTGTCCTCATGTCTTACTATGTCTAATGCCCTGTGGATCACTATGAGGCAAAAACTAACCTAAGTTTCTATCGAATATACTCAAAGCTCTCCCTCGGAAGAGGTTTGGTGAAGATATCTACAATATTGTCTTTTGTCCCAATGTACTCTAGTTTGATTTTCTCTATGTAACCTGTTCCCGTAGAAAGTGAAACTTGATCGGAATGTGCTTCATCTTGGAATGCATCACTAGATTCTTAGATATATTGATAGCACTAGTGTTATCATAGAATATCAAGATAGGCTCATCATATTCCACCTGTATATCCTGCAAGGCCTGCTTCATCCAAAGAACTTGAGTGCAACATGTTTCCGCTGCAATATATTATGTTTCTTCTGTGGACAAATATATTTATGATTGTTTCTTGCTCAGCCATGATACCAGACACTCACCTAAGTAGAAATATGCTCCACTTGTACTTCTTCTATTGTCAATGCTACCTGTCCAATCTGTATTTGTGTAGGCAACTAAGTATAGTTCATTCCCTTTTGGATACCATGATCCAAAATATTTTGTTGCTTTGAGATATCTGAATATTATCTTTACTTCCATAACATGTGTTGTTGGATCATGTTGTCATTGATGCCAATGGTTTGATTGATTAATGTCAAGTGATTGATTGATGTCAAAGGATTGATTGACTGATTATTTATGTAATATAATATGTATTGTCCTTGATGAGAATGCATAGATGAAGATGGATCAATGAGTTGTCATTGATATGTGATGAAGATGGATCAATGTGGTTCCATTGGTATATGATGCATTGTTCGAAAAATGTATAGATGACTCATTATTGTCTTATCATGATTGATAAGGTGCACAAATGGATGAACTCTAAAGTGGTCCCCTTATGGTGAAGGCCCTCATGGGAAGACGCTTTATGGATTGAGTTATACTAGAAGAAAGGTTGGAGGACCCATGCTTGTATGAGGAATAATGAGATGAATATCAAGGAAATTGTTGGTGAAACTATCCTAGATGGATAGTGCTCGTCATGCCATTTCTGGTGGTATGTGGAATGTCACATAACTCCTCCTGGTTTGAGAGTTATGGCCTTAC
>ML792721.1:18354-28386 GCA_009831015.1 Picea engelmannii | reverse complement strand
GCACTTGTTTATGGTACAAGTTGATTACAGGTTGTTTGGCACAGGTTGGTGCATGGTTGATGCTCTTGTTTATGGTACAGATTGATATCTATTGAGGATTGTTGCCTCATCTCAGTTGGTGCTGAGAATGCAAGCTGAGTCTTTCATATATAGTTGGTTCTCTTGTAGAGTTGTACTCTATTCAGTTGTTGCTGATAAACCCAAAGGATTGTAGTCCGTAATAAAAAGAAAATTGTACATACATCTTGTGTTCTTTGTGTTCATTGTGGTGATGAGTTGTTCATGATATATTGCTGATATATGTTGCTGATATGTGCTCACATCTAACTAGTTATAAATGACGACAATGGGTAATGAATAAATGTTGAATGTTAATTGATGAGTTTTTGTGCAAAAGGGAAGTTTTGGGAAAAAGAGCCCCACACTCATTCACCCCCCCTCTAAGTGTGGTAGGTGTGTCCAACATGTGCTTCTTTTGGTGTTTCTTGAAATATCACAACCTATCCAACTTCTTGCATCATGTCCGGTATTTACGTTGTCACGTAGAGTAAGCTCCCAACCATCGATCTGTAGAGTCTCTAATATGCATCCTTAGATTCATCATCCTTTCTCAACTTGCAACTGGTCTCCATAAGAGTACTTACGGGTTTGTAGTCTTCCATTTCAAACTTCTTTAGAATTTATATGATGTACTTATTTTGGTATATGAAAATAGCTTTATCATGCTAACATATCTGTAATCCCAAAAATAAATTCAACTCATCGAGCAAAGACATTTCAAAATCATTATGTATGTCTTTGGAAAACTTCTGACTCATCCTATCATCATTGCTCCCAAAGATAATATCATCTACATAAACTTCAATTATCAATATATTGTCTTGATCCACTTTTATGTATAGTTTGCTATCTTTGTTTCCCTTCCTGAATCCTTTTTGTTGTAGATACTTTTCCAATCTTGAATATCGTGTAATGTGAGCCTGCTTGAGTCCATACAATTCTTTCTTCAATATGCAAACATAATCTTCCTTTTTTGACAGTATAAACCCTTTAGGTCATTTGATGTAAACTTTTTCTTCTAATTCTCCATTTAGAAAGGTTGATCTTACATCCATCTGATACCCCTTGATTCTTTTGGAACATGCATAGGCTAAGATCAATATGATTGCTTCCATCCTGACAAATTGAGAAAACGTCTCTACAAAATCTATAACTTCAATCTAAGTATATCCTTTCTATTAGTGTTTCCATTTTTATTTCCATTTTAATAGTCGGTTTTTAAGTCACGTTGTGACCCATGCACCCGAACATGTGAAGTCAGCTACGTAACACCGTGAGTTTGAATTCAACAAGTGTCCAGTTGGCCCTTGGAAATAGGAAGGGATGTCAGATTCGAAACTTGTATAAGAGGTACAGGTATGTCTTTTCCAAGAAATTCGAGTCCTGTTGAGAAACCAGTCTCTGCGTGCCCCAGTTCGAGTTAAGTGGTTAATAGAGGTTGCGTTGGCAAGTAAAACAGTTATTATCAGTTCATCATGGAGGCCGAGGGAATAAAAAATCATGGCGTTCATATCATGCATGCCCAACAAGCCTTATCACCTGTATCCTACACGCGGGGATTTTCCATGGAAAACCTGCAACTTGACTTGGAACATCTCATTGCCATGAATTCGATGTCCTCCAGCATGATTTCCTCTCCTGTCTGATTCGTTATAAATCTTGGATGCTCGACATTCTCTCTAGTCATAGAACCCGGCATAAACTCTATTTGCAATTTCCCTTTCTAGTCCAGCTTGTTCAAAACCTCCATTCCTGTGTGTTTGTTGGATACACTGCGTGCAAAGTTCACCTTGGTCGCGCCATGGCGACCTCTTAGAGTGCAATAAAATGTGCACAGAGCAACAAAACTGCAAGTTCTGAGCCCCAAAGGGACTGGGATTAATTCTCACCTGCGACGAGCATTCCCAAAGACGTGAAAGGAACTATTCTTTTACCTGCAGAGAAGACCAAATCAAATCGTGGAAAATCTGAAACAAAGTGATTCGCACAGAAAGGGAAGATAGTAAGAGCCCCCTCTCCCTAGCAACAAATGCCTTGGAGGAGGGGCAGGCCGAGAAAGAACCAGGAGATCATGGAAGCTCGAATTTCAAAAGAACCACATGTCGGATTGATAGCTGAAGAACTACTCAGATGCGCCATCCGGCTAGAACCTGTTGGGGGATCAAGCCACGAAGATAAGAGAAGAACAAGGAAAGCATATATCGAAGGAGAAAATGAGCAAGTGACATATCAGCAACTGAAGAAAGCAAAGCTGGATATCGCCGAACTCTATCAAGAAAAGATGGAATTAAGGCGACAGCTAGCGACAAAGGCTACGGAAGCGTCTGCAACGCAGGGTCACGAAGGGAACGTGGCATGGTTGAAAAGGCATCTCAAAGAGGCGCAAGACACCATTGTAAAGATGTGATAAACACAAAGACTAACGGAAGAAAGGCATGTGAAACATTTCAGAGAATGTGAAACAACCGAGAAGGAAGCCCGCATAGCTCTCTCCAGCATGTAGGAAAAACAATTTCAGTTGGCACTTGTCTCTGCACCCGCAAAGGATGAGACAAATATTGGCAGTTTTGAATGATACGTTTCTCTAAAGCACACTACCATTTTGATAACGGCCACGACGATCTAACAGCCGCTTACTACGCACAGTTCTCAGCAAATGATCACATCACAAAAATCGAAGTCATTATTTACAGACAGCAAGCTCTTGATAGACACTTGTTCAATGGGACACCTACTCAAAGGGACACACCGACACATCTTTTCTCCATGCCAAAGATTGATCGACGATCAGATCCCCATGGCGAACCTGCGAACAGTCATAAGTAAACAAGCGTGATTATTGTCTATTTTTGGAAAACACTATGCGAAGAGTCTCCAGTGTATGTTGCTCAGTTTTCCTAGTTCTAAGGGTTAGCAGTTAGGAAGCAGGATAGCCCAACCGAAACCCTCGTTTATATATTTCATCTTTTCGATGTAAGCCATGTTGGTTGGAAAATTTGGTAGACGATAGCTATTGTATGTAATCTGAAGTTTTGACTGGAATTTAATGCAAAGGTCCTATGAATTGATGAAAAGATTCTAGTTGTAACAGTTGGATGTATTGTGCTTCTTTCTTTGTGTATGTGCTTTCCTATTATATTTATTTCATATCTCTTTCTGTCTATTTCAGAACGAATTATCGAACCTAGGGATTTGTTGTACAACGTCCCTTGTTCGCACCACTTAGACAAAATGTTTTCCTCTAAAATCTAACTCTGAATTCGCCCACAGTGGCACTCCTGAGTTACTTCCTATAATTTATCCTGCCACACATTACAATTTACACTGAAGGATGTTGCTCACCTAGCCTTATCCTCTCGATTCCAGTCACTGAGTCATTTGTCCCGTTTTTCCTCAAACAAACCCCATAGCCCAAGTCTTACTTTCTTGCGCCAATATAACCAGAATCCATTATATCATATGTGTTAAATCTAGCCATTATTTTCAAAGTCATATCCCACGCATAGACCACACCACTTCCGAGAGAGCCCTCTCGATATCCGAAAGGCTAGTTTCAGGTCTCAAAGTTGGTTGAAAAAGTTACCTTCATCGCCTGTTTATCAACTGAGTAGATTTACAGAGTGTTAACACTTTCCATACTAACCTTGCTTTGTTTCTGGTTACATGTCCATCCTCATTCAATTTATTTCTGAAAACCCAGTTTGTACCAATCAAGTTCTTGTTCTTTGGCCTTGAAACTAGTTCCCATGTGTCACTCTTCTCTATCTGATCCAATTCTTCATCCATATCCTTGATCCAATGTTCATCATTGTTGGCTTCTTCAAAATTGCTTGGTTCAACTGCAGATAGCAGTGCTAGATGCCTTTGTTCTGGTGAACATATTATTTTTCGAGTTTCAATTCCTGCATCTTTATTCCCAATAATCTGTTCTGGTGGATGATTTTTCTGTACTCATCGATTGGGTGTCTTGTGAGGTATATGTTTCTCATATTCCTCTTACTCTAGTTTTGGTTTCTCTTCTACTTCTTCTTCTTTTAGATCTTCTTCGTAATCCTTCTCTTTTGAATCTTTGCATCCTTATTTGACCTTCCGTACATCTGTCTCATCAATCATTACATTGATCTTGTCCACAGTTCTGTTGAGTCTTGGACTGAAGCATTTATATGCTTTTATTTTTCTTGAATACCCAACTAGCATGCCCTTATCAACTCTGGAGTCAAACTTTCCAATTCTGCCATCTTCTCTTTTGATATAGCATTTTCTTCCAAACACTCGAAAATACTTCACATTTCTGGTCTTCCTTTCCATAACTTGTAGGTAGTCTTATCATTATTACTTCTGAGCATTCATTTTTTCAGGATATGAATTTTTGTATGTATTGCTTGTGCCCAAAATATGCCAATCAACTTGGAATCTTTCAACATGGTTCTGTTCATTTCCTTTACTTTTATGTTCTTCCTTTCGACGACTCCATTTTACTGAGGTGTCCTGGCTACTAAGAACTATCTATTTATTCTATGTTCACCACATAAATCCATGAATTCCTTTTATGTAAACTCTCCTCCCTTATATGATCTTAAGCACTTGATTTTCAAGTCCATCTCGGTTTCAACAATCTCTTTGTATATCTTGAAATGTTCAAATGCTTATGACTTCTTCCAGAGAAAGAAAACTGCAATCATTCTTATGTAGTCATCAACCAATAACATAAAATATTGTTCATCATTTAATCCCTTCGTTCTTGTAGGTCCACATAGGTCAGTGTGTACAATATCCAATTGTTTTGTCGTGGATTACTCTTTTGATTTGAACTCGGCCCTAGTTTGTTTTCCTTGTAGACAATGCTCACATAGAGTATTTGTTGGCTTTGAGATCTCAATCATTTATTTCACTGCTTCCTATTTTTTTATTTTGAAAAGGTTATCAAATTTCATGTGACCCATTCTTATGTTCGAGAGCCAACTTTCATTTTCTTTTCCTAAGAAACATATTTCCCTTCCAATTTCATTCCAGACATATATGTTATTTTGGGTTCTTCGAGTTGTAGCCACCAATTTTCATGATCCTTCTTTCCTTATCTCACATTTTTTTGAGTCAAACAAAATTTTTTGTCCTTGATCATACATTTGACTTACACTTAGAAGATTGTTCTTCATATCTTCGACCAGTAGAAAATTTTCTACCTTGGCATATTTTCTTCCAAGCTTGATTGTGCCTCTACTTATAATTTTGGTTGAGTTATCATTTCCAAATGAAATTAATCCATCTTGTTCCTTCTTCAGGGTCATAAAATTGTTCTTGTCACCTGTCATATGCTTCGAACAACCACTATCAACATATTTCCCACTTTTCTTGTGTTGATCTTGTAGATAAAGTGAGCATTCCTTAGTGTTGAATTGATCATGCTTCCTTCTCCATATCCTTTTTGGTTCTTGTTTGATATTCTTCCTTGGTTCCCCTAGAGCAATAATCAATCTACAATCTTTGGCCATGTGTCCAAAATTGTTGCACTTGTATCACTCTACTTCATTACTTAGTGAACCAAAAATGTTGTGATTTATGTTTTGGGTGTCATGTGACTTTCTAGGATAACAATTGTTTGAATATCCTTCATAGTTGTTTTTGTTCTTAGCATAGGCTCTACAGTTTGCAACTTTCCATCCAAAATTGTTACAAGAATAACATAAACCAAGAAAAATAGATTGATACATGGATGTAGGGGATCTTCTCAATGGCATTGCTCTTCTAAAGTTGTTAAGTACCTGGATATATATGCAAATACAACTTCATAAATAACCAAGAATAAACCAAACCATTCAGCAATAATGAACACAAGAATGTAGACAAAACCCTTGAGGTAGGGTCACACCATATATTATTCCTTATGGAAGGAATGCACTTTTCAAGAAATACTTGCTTGTACAAATACAATATTCTTCACTATGCTCTAATACATTGCTTACACTTCTTTATATACCATTCTCTATCTTCTAGGAACAGTCTAGAGAAATAATCTTCTAGAAATCCTATTTATTATATCTAACTACCATAGTGGACCTTATTTAATAACATAGTGGACCTAGTCCACCTTACATTGAATGGCCTCCACTAATAATACATAACCACATTTCCATTGCATACCTCCCTAGGTACCCCATATTATCTCCCCAGGTATACTACATTCCATCCCCCTTCACATGTTTTGTCCTCAAAAAACGGGAAGAAACCATACAATATGATCGGCTAAGCAATGTAACCAACTTGTACCAAGTACAACCATCCATCCATCCTAATGGAATATGAACATGATGTCCAATTGTTGCCTTGCCACCCTGATCTTGATCCACATCCTACCGGTGTTTCCATTGGATTGGTTCTCTAGCCTAATGTCTTCATGTAGTGCTAGTAGGCCTCCATGCACCTCTGGATTCATTTCCTTTTTTTTTCCCTGTTGGTGCATAAGTGTGTTGATGCTCACTCCCTTGTCTTGATGATTGTTTCTTCTCGATATGATGTGGATGACGATATACAAGAACTATAGAAATATGTTCTTTTTTCTTCAAATATGTAACACATTGTGCCTTTGAGCCAATGACCTCCTTGGATTCTTTAGTGTGTCTGTCATGTGGCTTTGCTTCATATCTTCCAATAGACTTTGGCGTGGATTCAACTTCAAACTCTACAATAACTTCTTTGCTTACCACTGTGGTCCCTTTTGTCTTACTAAGAGACACATCCTGCAATGTAATTTTATTTTTCTTGTACCATGACTTCAAAAACTTCTTTTGCACATTAATATTAATTGTACCAACTGATTTCATCCAAGGATATCCAAAAATAATATCCACATCATCTATATCTATATCATAAAAATATGAATGCAAAACAAATTTTCTCTATATTGAGCTTCAAATCTTTAAGAATTTGAACATTTTCACCCTCAAACTTTGTGCCTTGAATATTCTTTGTAGGAACTTGTAGTCTATTAACCAACTAAATATTGATAAAATTATGCATGCAACTAGGATTAATAGAAACAATGACATTTTCTTATGAATACAACCATAAACCTGTAATATAGATTTGCCACATGAAAATAAACCCTTGGTGATGTCTTTATCCTTACACTCCGTATTAGACCACTTGTCTAAAATAAATCTTTCAAGTGTTTTCTTAGAAAATGACATCATCTTAGAATAGTCAAATGATTTCCGCCATATGAGAGCATCATCTTTGAAACCCCAATCTACAAAATATGTCCACTTATCTTTCCATAATGACTTTTGAGATTGTATAAATTCTTCAACAATAGGGTCATCATCTCTTCCAGTAAAAAACATATTTTCTTGGAATAAATCTTCAACAAAAACTAAAGATTAAAAATAACTTACTATGCAAATTGTGCGGCTTTTTCGGAAAAACCCTGAAAAATGGCCGAATTTAAAATTCTCATAACTTTACTTCCTAAACTCTATTTCGACTGATTTGCTTTTTTTAAATTGGTTATTTTCCAAGAGGAATTCAAATATCCAAATTTTTTTGCCAAATTATGCTCAGAAAGTTTCAAATATGAACCTAAAGTGCACCGCCCTTTTTTTTCCCTAGAAAAAATATGCAAAAAGAGACAAAACATTATCCCCTTCTTTGGCCAAGGAAAGTGCTCTAATACAAATTGTTAAGTACCTGAATAGATATGAAAATATAACTTTAGAAATAACCAAGAATAAACCAAACCATTCACCAATAATGAACATAAGAATGTAGACAAAACCCTTTAGGTAGGGTAACACCATATATTATTCCTTATGGAAGGAATGCACTCCTCAAGCAATACTTGGTTGTACAAATACACTATTATTCACTATGCTCCAATATATTTCTTACACTTCTTTATATAGCATTCTCTATCTTCTAGGAATATTCTAGAGAAAGAATCTTCTAGAAAGCCTATTTATTATATCTAACTACCATAGTGGTCCTTATTTAATAATATAGTGGACTTAGTCCACCTTACATTGGCTGGCCTCCACTAATAATACATAACCACATTCCCATTGCGTACCTCCCTAGGTACCCCATATTACCTCACTAGGTATACTACAAAATCCTTCTTCTTCATGAGATGTTGTTGATTGTTGATTCTATGTTCTAAATCTTATAAGGGGTCTAATTCCTTCGTGATTTTCTTCTTGAGTCTTCCTGTATTCCTCTTTCTTGATAGTTCCTCCGATGATTTATGCATATATTCTTTGTTCTGCTTGATGTTCTGTCATCTTGGAGCTTGAACCTTTCTCAGTCTGCATTTGGTTGTATCCTAGACCAGACCTGTCATAGTATGGCCTTTGAATTTTTATGATCTCATCCAATATTTTGGTGTTATTCTACTGCATATCTTTCTTTTGAAGATCTTTTCTTAAGGTGACTATTTCTGCTTCCAAGTTTTCAATCATCTTATCCTTATATTCTAACTGGTTTATGAGTGTTTCTTCAATCCTTTTGTCTTCTTCTACCTGGATTTTTAACTTCGTGATTACCTGTTCGATTTCTTTTGAGTTGGAATTTTGATATCCTTCTTTCTTATTTAACTCTTCCTTGAGTGACTTGTTTTTCTTTCTTTCTTTCCCTAGTTCTTCTAAGGTACTGATTAATTCTTCTCTGAGATCGTCTTTACCTTCTTCAAAATATTTTTCATCATCATCTACTGCCATGAAGAGTACTCTTTATGAATCATTGTCACTATCATCATCCTCATTTGATGAGGAGTTGTCTTCCTTTGACTAGAAACTTTTCTTGAAGAATTTCTTTTTGTTCCTTCTCTTGTCTCCTTTTTATTTTTCTTTTTCTTCTTAGGATCTTCTTCTTCGTCGTTACCTTTATTATTAGCATAAGGAAATTTAAAAGAAAAATCATCAATATTATCACAATTAAAACATTTCAATGGAAGCATACCTTTGTACTTGTCGGTTCCTCTTTTCAACTTTTTTACGAAGTTTTCCACTTCTTCATCTTCCTCTGAATCATCATTGCAACTGCAATCTGGTTTTGACTTTTTCTTGTTATGCTTATTTTTCTTCTTGGATGCCTTGAACGTCGCTTCCTTCATGATTGGATTCTCTTGTTCTATCTTCATTTCACAAGCTGTGAATATTCCATGTAGCTCGTTCATGCTCAAACTGTCAATATCTATTCTTTCTTCCAGGGCTGATATCTTAGGATCAAATCTCATAGGTAGAGATCTTATAACCTTTTGAACAACCATCGATTCATCAACTTCTTCTCCCAATCCTCTAATAGGTTCGTTGTTTCTTCAACTTATAGAAAGTAGGTTGTAATGTCTTCATCTTCATTCATCTTCAATTGCTCAAAATTAGCTCTAAGGGTTTGAAGATTAGCTCCCTTGACTTTGACATCTCCTTCGTAAATATTTTGAAGTTTATCCCAAATATCCTTTGTGGTCTTGCAATGCATAACTTTAACAAATAGTGAATCATCCAGACTGCTCAGAATGGTGCATTTATCCTTTGAGTTGTTTTCGCTGAGTTTCTTTCCATCTTTGTAACAGTTGGATGTATTGTAACAGTTGAAAAGATTCTAGTTGTAACAGTTGGATGTATTGTGCTTCTTTCTTTGCATATGTGTTTTCCTGTTATCTTTATTTCATATCTCTTTCTGTCTATTTCGGAACGAATTGTCGAACCTAGGGATTCGTTGTACAACATCCCTTGTCCGCGCCACTTAGACAAAATGTGTTCCTCTAAAATCTAACTCTGAATTCGCCCACAGCGGCGCTCCTGATTTACTTCCTATAATTTATCCCGTCACACATTACGGTTTTACACTGAAGGATGTTGCTCACCTAGCCTTATCCTCTCGATTCCAGTCACTGAGTCATTTGTTCCGTTTTTCCTCAAACAAACCCCATAGCCCAAGTCTTACTTTCTTGCACCAATATAACCAGAATCCATTATATCA
>ML792720.1:426825-478021 GCA_009831015.1 Picea engelmannii | reverse complement strand
AACAGATCATCAATCCTTGGCATGGGATATCAATTCTTCAGTGTAATCTTGTTCAATTCCCTATAATCAATACATATTCTCCAAGTCCCATCCTTCTTGGGCATAATTATGATGGGTGACCCACAAGGTGAGGTACTTGGTCAAATCACACCCTGCTCCAACAATTGGTGCAATTTCTTATTCACTTCATTTTCTTCTAGAACAGACTATCTATACAACCCAATATTCGGTAATGGGGAGTCTGGAAATAATTGCATTTCATGCTCCACATACCTCTTGGGTGGTATCCCTTTAGGATTATTGAGAACCCCTCTACATTCATGTATAAACTCCTCTAATCGATGTTTCTACTCTTTATTACACCCCTCATGGAATTCCTTCACTCTCATTGAATCATCATCACACTGATTTTCTCTTAAGAAAAGAAAAATGTATTTCTTACTAGAACTAATCAACTTCTTGGCTCAATTATCACTTACAAGTGATATATTTTAATTTCCTTTATGTGCATTAATGATGATTAACTCCCCATCCTTGATCATTCAGTATTGGTTGGCTCTCCACATGAATATTGCATCCCTATGGGCTTCCAAACACTACTCTACATACATCAACGGGTACTACATCTAATTCCCCTTCATCAATAAAATCAACACTTACACCAAATTTGATCTTACACTATTTCGTTACCTTTATCTCTGCATCCTTGTTTACCCAACCCAATGGATAGGGGATAGGATTATCGTGAACCTCCAATCCAATCTTGTTGACCAAATTCGCTACTATGAGATTATCATGTGAACTAGAGTCAAACAGAGCAACTATCTTGGTGTTATTGACCCAAATATTGATGTGGAATAACTTTCTCATCTCCTTCTCTTCCTGGTCATGAAGGATACTCGGATTCACCTCCTACTGCACATATGTGCAGACAATATTTCCATCCACATTCAAGCTAATTTCAACCTGATTGCTTGATTTTTTGGTTAGAAGGTTCTTTTTCTTTACGTCCTTCTTGAGGTGCTTCAATTTCATCTTGGAATGTAGTTTCCAGCATTTTCCTTGGTGTAGACATCAATGTTGCAATGATTGCAATGGTTGTTGTGATATTTCCATTGTTGTGTAGTGGTTGTTTTCTTCTTATAGTTTCCCTCTTTCCACTTCTTCTTCCCCTCCTTGGAAGGTTCCTTATGTTATTTCTACTTCGAACCATTTGGTTGCCCTTTATTTTGGAATATGCTTTCCAAGTATTGTTCATGCACAAATGTTTCATCCATTGTCCTTGGCTTGAATATCACCACTCTCTTTTGTAGATGACTATGTAAACCCCCTAGATACTTGAGGAGTACATCTGGTTCTTGGGATAGATACCCAACATGATGGCCATCTTTCTGAAATCAGCGGTGTACTCCTATACAATCTACCCTTGCCTCTTCTTAAATTAGTTTCATCGGATCCATTGTTACTGTACATACCTGATAAGGTAGAATTGGGACTTGATGAGAGTTTTAAAGTCCTCCCACCTAGTTACTAGTGGATCATCCTCTAGCCTAAGTGTTTTTGTATGGATTTCCCACCAGGTTAAAGTATGTCCATCTAACTTCAATCTAGCAAATGAAATATTCTTCTCTTCATCTATATGGTGAACGCTAAATGAAACTTATAGTTTTTGCAACCAATGATTCAATTGTAATTCATCGATCTCACCTTGGTATGGCTTTTTGTCCACTTTAGCTTCCATATTGAATAGGGACTATGAATATTTCATGGCACTCAAACTCGGCTACTCTTTCTCAGATTTTTTATGCAACTCATTTCCTAAGTCTTCCTGATATTCCTATTTCCCCTCCGATTTGTTCTCTAAGTTATATCTGACATCATCTCTGAACGGTTCAATATTTCTTGCTAGATCCACCATGAGGAGGTGCATATTGTGACTAATGTTGGAAACATGCGCTTCCAATTGCTCAAATCTCTCTTTTGTTGGATCTCGAGGGTTATTGTGAATGGACTCAACTTCCATGGCTAGGGTTTCTACGACTTCTCTTTAAGCCGATCCCCGGATCCTGCAATTTCCCACAAATACGCAAAAGAAAAACCTACTCTGATACCAATATGATCTGTAAATTTCCATGGATATTCCACTGAAATAGTTCATCACAACAAATCTAATAAAATATTGAAATCTTTATTATTAAGGTTATTTTTCCTTTATATCTCCAGAATATTTAGTTATTTATTTTTTACTTATGCCTGAAATAGATAAAATGTGAAAAATAGAGAACAATGAATACAATAATACCATCCATAAACAAACACAAGATATGATCTGGGAAACCAAATACAGGAGAAAACCCAGCTAGAAGGTGAGCTTTATCTCCTCTCTCTTTTCTCTAGTATAGAAAATGATGCAAGTACAAATAAAGAGGCACTCTCTATGGAGTTTCATTTGAATTGTGGCTTGTATGGCTTCTACAAAATCTCCCATCCTCTTTTATTCTCACATAATACCACTCTCGGATGCTTTTCTCATCTATGGAACAATATGCAATGCAAAATAATGGAACTCTTTCTCCTCATAGTGGCTCATTATTTAACATAGCCTAACATCCATCTAGGGGTAGGATTTTGAATTCCTCAACTGTCAATTGTGATAAGGTTTTGGACCTTATAGAATGTTATTAGAAAATCCACTACGTGGATATCCCCACATGTCTAAGTAATGTAGGTTGACATGGCATCCACTCGCACCATGGTGATCAATAAGGTAGGTCAACTTGCAAGAGGCATAATTTTCTCATACAAACTCTAAGTGACAAATGGTCTGCACCATTAGAAAGGAATTAGTGTGTATAATATATAATATTCCTCCATAGTAAGTTTTGGACCATGTTAGCACTCTGTAATTTCTAATGCTGAGAAAGAAATGGACAGAGGTAACTATTTCAACCATCTTTAGGTTGAATTCTGACCCTTCAACCAGAGAGGGCTCTCTCACACAAAAATGATCAAAAGATTTGGAAATTAACTCACAGAGGTCAGATTATGTTATAAGATGGGTTTTGTATGGTTTTAGAAAGGATGGTAGGACATGCATGAGAGAAAATACCATTGGGAAGTGGAGTCAAATTCTGAATATTAATGATAGTGATTCAATAACAGATGGGTACTCTCTGGAACCAAAGGCAAAGTAGGCATTGTTTTTCAGCAAATAATGTTTATATGATAGCAGGAAAGAGAACAAGATGGTCCATCAAAGTAATAGAAATAAATAATTCTCAATGTAACTTTAGAAGGAAAACAGAGAATATATAGATTACCCTGGACAGAGCATCGAATACAGATGAATTTTGAACCAGCAATCCTTTAAACATAAAAAGTACTTACTGCATGAATGGAGCATCAAAGATGAATTCCAAACATATACTCTCATTCAAATACTGGAAGAAATAAAATTTAATGGAAATGTGGATTACATAGAAAAACATACTTAGAACATCACCATGATGAATCTCTCCTTGATGAGAGTATTGGGCTCTGTATTAATTCATAAAAACGTTCAAGGAAATGATACAATCCAAATAGCCATCTCTGGCAGCAAATCCCACCCTTATACTTCAAATACTAAAGTATATATAGACTTAGTACAAATGATCTTGATATAATTGATCAAGATTATTTTTGGAAGATCTAAAACTAATTACTACAAAAATAGAAAACCAAAAGAATTCCTGCCACATAATTTGGAATTTGCTATTGCATGTTGGTCTTTTGCTGCAAATATCTCCACGCTATCTACTTACTGCCCTGTCAATTGTGTCTCTTTTCCATCTGTCCATGAAATATGGAATTCTTCCTCATATCCTCATGTGTTATAGACACCAAATCTGGGATAAAATCTGCCACTTAATAACTAAATCTTTCTTTGAAAAATGGACTAGACTGCTAAAAAAAGGGCTACAATCATGAGCTCGTATCTCCTGGATATTGAAAACTATGTAAAATATGGAAGAGAATTTTGCAGATCATATTGTTATGAGAAAAAACCTCTCTTGGTTTTATGAAATTAATATCCATCTGTCTAGGATCTGCATTTGAAAAACATGTGTAAAAAGGTAGCAAACGAAATCTCGAAAATAGGCCCCAAAGAAGTCTTTGATTCTCCCATTCCGTAACAGCTATGAGAAATATAGGATATTTATTGTTATTTGGACCATGATAAGAAAAATTATCTTTCGATTTCTCAAAATCCCTCCTGGTTTTCCCAAAATATGCCTCAGAAGACGGGTGGTCGAAATGGACAAAAACGGTTTTTTAATTGGGGAAGGTGGTTTTTGGAGGGGGAAAAGTGGATTTCAGCGGGGTTAGAGTGGTAAGTGGTATTGGGGGGGGGTTCCAAAATTACAAGAAGGGGACATGTGGAAAAATGAAAACCACATTTCGGACCCCCCTTTGGTTAAATGACGTAAGGGGGGGAGGGGTTCGAAATATGAAATACGGGAGTGGGGATTTTAGACTTATTAGGATGTGGTTTTTTTAGTTTTTAGTTTTTATCTTTTTATTATTTATTTTTGTTTTATATGCATTTTTATTATTTGTTTTGTTTTATTTTATACGTATTTTTATTATTTGTTTTCATTTTAATTTTTATTTGTTTTTTGTTTTGAATTATTTTATTCATTTGTTTTCTAATTGTTTTTGTTTTTTATGATTTTGTTGACAATCTTTATTGTGTGTGTGTGTGTGTGTGTGTGTTTTAATTTTTATAATGTTTTTTATTAAATTAATGTTTGTTTAATTTTTTAATAATTTTTATTTTTTAATTTTTAATTTTAATTTATTATTAACATTATTTTTATTATACTAACCTTATTATACTTAATCTAATTAATAATTATTAACATTATTAACCTAACCAATTATTTTTTATTATTAATTATCAACAGTAATAACCTAACTAATTAATCTTTATTATCAATTATCCTAGGTTATCTAATGACTTATTAAACTAGTTATTATTGTTAGTTTAACCCTAGTTACCTAACATTATTTCATGTAGGGATGAAATTAGTGGCGGGAATGATGAAGTGGATGGTGTAATGGAATGAATGGTGGATGAGATGTGGCACATAATATGAATGGACAGGGGAGTGAGTGGTGCAGAAGTGAATGAAGGATTGGGAAAAAATGGATGGAGGGGCAAAGTCATCTGAGGAAGCCAGCAAGCCAGGAGCCTTCTTGGAAATAATTTGCAGGATAAAATATTATTTACAACATCTCAAATATAAAAATCCTCAGCTATAATCAAGTGACCCTATAAAAACTTATAGGACACTAACAGACCAAACACAATGTTTTTTGGTGCCTCAAAATGGCTCTGAAATATTCCATATGGTTTTTTGTGTCCAAATTTCCAAAATTTGGACCATGTGTCGAAATGGCCCTGCAAGTTGATTTATTAAATTTTTCCACCTAGAAAGTACTGAGATATATGAACAATAATATGATGATCCAATATCAATCAACACTTGACTAATTATGGGTGTTTCTGAATGAATAAATAATCTTCCCATATCGCCTCTTCCACTAGAAGGTTCTTCAATTTGATAGCATACTCAATAATTTCCCAATTCCATAGCTACCTAATCCTTATTTCAAGGATTTTTTGTGGTTGTAATATGATTTTCTCTTCTTCATTAATCTTTGTAAAATATTTTGAATTGGGATCTTGTCATTGATTACCTTATTTAATAAAGAAACATGGAAGACTAGATGTACACATGAGGATGGAGGCAACTCCAATTTGTAAGCCATACTTCCAATCCTTTTCAACACCTTATAGGGTCATAATACTTGGGTGCTAATTAATTTCCCCTCTTTTGTTTCTTGAGGTACATCTATTTGTATGTTTGTAGCCTCAAAAATACCTAGTCCCCCACTTCAAATTCCCTTTCACTCTGATGTTGATTTGCTTGTTGTTTCATCCCATTTTGTGCTATAACCAAGTTGTCCTTCAATAGTTTGAGAACCTCTTGTTGGTCCCCTATGTGTTCCTTCACTACTTGAAACTTTGCATTTATTTAAATGATGATGCGATGGATGTAGGATGATATCCATAAAGTGCCATAAATGGGGACATTTTTTCATGAAGTGTGGAAGGATGTGTTGTCCCACCATTTTGCCAAGGGAAACTCCTTAACCCATTGTGTATGTTTATCAAATGCAAAGAAATGAATATATCATTCTAGAAATTTATTCACAATCTCAGTTTTCCCATCAAACTAACGATGGTAAGATGAGTTGTGAGCCAATTGAGTACCCAAACAAGAAAATAATCCAGTCCTTTCCTATGAAAACTAGATCTCTATCACTTACAATAATCTTGGGGATTCCATGTACATTTTGAACTCTTCCATGAATTTTGTGTCTAATGTACTTGTTTTAAAGTATGAGAAAGAGAGAAAAAATGGGCATACTTTGTCAATAAATACACTACTACCATTATGACATTATTTCCTTCAAATTTGGGTAAACCTATAATAAAATCTATTGAAACTTCTTCCCAACATTGACTTCATATAGAAAATGGTTGTAGTAGTCCTGGGGTCTTGATTGTATCTCCCTTATTCTGTTGGTAGGCCACACATTCAGTCACAAATTTTTCAACATCCATTTTAACACCTTCCAAGAAAAAATATGTCTTGATCCTATGGTAAGTTTTCAATAACCATGAATGTCCTCCTATAGGAGAAGTGTGGAATTCGAAAAGGAACTTTTGTTTGAGTTGGGAATTTTTACATAAATATAGGAAATCTTGATACCACATATTGGATCTTCTTTCTTTCTTTTACTTCTTCTTGGGCTGACCCAGGTTTGGATCTCAATAGGTTTCCAACAAAACCCTCAAAAACTATTGGTCCTCCTAGTAATCCATAAGAAAACGTTGCACACAGGGTGCACAGCGCAGTCTCACCTAAGATAGCTTTTATGGGTGACTGAAATACCCAAGTGTTTGCATTCTAGGAATGAGTGGGGATGTATTTTTTCTTCCTTGTGCTAGATCCTTGTTAATTATTCAATTAATTCTATGATTTATTCATATTTTAAACTATGCATACATGTTGATAAAGATAATTTAAGCATTCATTCATAAGATAATGATCAATAGAAATTAAACATTCATTAACAATAACACAGAACACAAGGTTTACCATGGTTCACCCCCTCCTGGGGATACATCCACAAAGATCTGGCTTCTCTACTCTTTTATTTATTCTACTGCAAAATATTGCACTGCACACATTACATCTTTAGTAATACAATCAAGATTGAGGGTAAGAACCCTCTATGTGGTTGACTAGATCACACCATGTTCCTCAGCCTATGACCTAACCCTTAGAACTACCTTACTCAAATCTCTACAAGACTTATTATCCTCAACAACTTACAAAATTTATAACAATCCACTCTCTTTGTTATGATATATCCTCACTTATCATCTCTTGACTAGTATCCTCTTCTTTATCTCTCTATATCGATCTATATTTATATCTCCCTTTCCTAGACATCCTAGGTCCTTATTTATACTAATTTTATGGCTTATAGTCATTACAATCTTGCCAAAAACCCTAACCCTATCATGGTTAGGCTTGTGTTCCTGCGTGTCACGTTGCTTTTTCTCTTGCATGTTGTTTTTCCTTCTTTTTTTTTCTTTCTTGCCACCTATTGTGTGCACTCCAAAATTAGGTCTTCCTTTCCAAAAATAGGTCTTTCCCAAAATAGATATTTTCTCCCAAAAATAGGCATGCGCTAAAAATAGACTTCCTTCTCAAAAAAGGCATGCGCCCAACACTACAACAAATCATTCTTCCATATACATTTATCTAATTCTCTTGGTTTATATTGTAGTTGTTGTATTATTTTTCATACCTTTTTATCTTTCTTCCATTATGTCCTTGATTACTCCACCCAATCAGAATGCATATGTAGCATCCCTCTCTTGCGCACACTGAGCGGACTTATTCTTTGAGGACACTTGCATGCACATGATCTGGGTCATTATACTATTGGTTGTTTTGATTATGATTATGAGATATTGTGGATTTTATGATATGTTATTTTTGTTGTATTTACATCGGCATGTGCTATTGACTAGATTCTCCTAAGTGTGCAAGACTTTGGACGTTATATGATGTCGAGGAATTGATGAAACTCTTTAGACTCTGGATCGAGTTAGGGAGTGGACTATTAGGGTTTGAATGTTGTTGATGTGACATATGTACATATGATTAGATATTATGATGTTGATTGTTATTGTTGACACTTTTTGTTAATGGATGCAAGCTGACAATACCTCACCTACCAAAATCAAATTTGGAGTAAAGGGGTCACACACGACAACCAGATACATTGAGGGAGAGGTGTGGCAGCATCCCTACCACAACCTACTAGCACTCTTGTTGTGGATCAAACTATAGGTTAACGATTACCTAGTTCGAGAAGACCCACGATGTCGTGAGGGAAGACTATGAAAGTCACTCACGATGATTCTAAGGGGCATGCAATAAGGCATGGTCCTTATTCCTTAGAGGCCCTTAGTCTCCCACAAGATCACCTTATGGAGTATTGACTCCAGGGGTTTGACATCTGCCAAATTAAGTCAAGAGGCGAGTGGCACCCTTGGAGCATGTAGTGCATATTGAAGGGCGTGTCACGCAAATAAAACAGAAAGAGGTGAGTGGATCCCTTGGATCATGTAGTGCATCTTGAAGGGCATGTCATGGTTTTAACTCGGGTAATTTAATAAACCTAGCACCTAGAAAACTATGCCTCCTTAGGACCTAGTCGACCTTAAAATGAATGATGTGATGAGTAAAGTTTAATAATAAAAAAATCCCTTAAGAACTATCTCCAAGCCTAGTGAATTTAAAACCTAGGTCTAAGTAGAACCTCTGAACAAAAAAAACTAATTAGACATATAACAAGAAGGGGGTAAGGAAAATTCAAGCTTTATTAGTTAAAGTAAAATTTTTAATGAAGGTTTAATTATTAAAAGGGCGTAAATGGTTGTTTGTCTAAACTTGTTAATTCTGAACTTAGTTAAAAAGGGGGAAACTTAAAAAAAAAGGGGAATGCCTAACTTAGTAGGGAATCTAGCCTTTGTAACTTTCTATTGTGAACTCAACTAGGCTTTAAGTACAACGTAATTCATTTAAGAAATTTAAGGGAATAAAGGGACACCTAGGAGTGTTTTTAGGAACGCTTTTAGGTGGGTGAGGGAAGCAGGCAAATTTAATTAATTAATAAATTGAATTTTCTAGTGCAACTAAGGGATCGGGTGACATGTGTACGGGGGAGGTTTGTCCTAATTAAATTTAATAAAAATAATATAATGACGGTTTGGGAAACTAATGACTAAGATAAATATATAAAAAGGATGGTGGAGGAGAAGTATGGATCACATCTGGGTTGTGTAAGGTTATGCTTCCAGAATTTCATCTTGACTGAATTTTATCTTGTGGGATTTGGGATACCCAACTTGGGTAATGAGTGGTGGCTCAACCTTGCGAGGTGAGCTGGGAGCTATCATTATTTGGTATTGTGTGCATGGCTCCTTTGTGGCTCAGGGGGCTTAGGGGGAAGAAGAGTACCCCTAGTGTTGGCTGGTAGGTACCAGTGAGGTCTCATCGGTTGGAAAGGACTTGGATGGAGCACAAGAAGGACTTGAACGGAGCGTGAACGTGGGACAACCACTTTTGGTTCTTCACCATTGTCTACAATATGCATTTTAAATTTGGTAATGAAAAGGTAGTTAGTTTTTTCACAAGAATATATATCATGGAAAACACACGCTTAGAATTTTTCTCATCATCATTTCCATGACTTGATCGTCAGTATACATGTGTTGTTTATAAGATTCTAATTTGTACGATCTGTGTGTCCATTCATATTAGTATGGCTTCATGATTCTCCCATAGTAGTTTCCATTGCATATTAATTGTTTCCTATAGTGTTGCACAAATTCCCTTGAGTTTATTTGCCTATATTTTATTTTAAGCTTGTTGTGTTGCAAGTAGAAATGTCTTTTGAACGTTGTTTCACTGTGTGATTTAAGTTTGTTGCACTACATTAAAAATTTCCTTGAGTAATATCTCACTGTGAGTTTTTTGTTTCGATTAAAGATTTGTTTTTACTACACAACGATCATTGTATTCCAATTTTTATATGTAACCTATGTCGATTAAAATCGCATTCTTGTGTGTTTTCAGTTCGGTTAAAAATTAATATACCGCACAACTCCTTAGTGCATTGAGTTCTTCTTGTAATTGTATCTCAACATTATTCGAACTGGTCACCTTGTAAACCTAGCTTATCCTAATAGAATGTTAGTGACTTTGAGAAACTAGTCTGATTTTAAAACAGTGCAATGCCTTCATATTTTCCCTTCGCGCCTAGGATGCCTTTGCATTCCTTTGGTGTTGAGTAGTGTCTAGTGTCCTGTGGATCTCTATGCTCTTCCTCTCTTAGGCTAGTTCACCATGCCACCGTGCCCTAGTCAATCTGTGTTGAGATTTCGACCTTCCTGGTTGAGCAAGCATTGGAGGACTAGCGATTTTAGAATTTGTGATTGGAAGGAATGAGTTTCAACCGCCTGAGAAGAGGAAGTTCAAGTGAATGTCAACCTTCGTTTACACTGTTTCTTCCTACCGCCTACTGAATACCACCTATGATGGATACCCTGTTTCTGTACTTCCACCTTTAGCTCGTTAATCACCTCATGCCTTTGGATTTGTGTATCCTAGTCTTCTCCTCAAAATGTCAAATTTTTCTGTATATAATTTGTTCACCCTCACCGTAGCAACTGATTCTCAGCCTTGTTGGGGCGATGACCAAGCTTTCCCACCGAGTGACAGCTAGATCACTGGTTGAGGATTCGGATCCTGGGTGACAGAAATTGCAGGAATGATTTAATTAACCCATCAAATCTCATCATGCCAAAACAGATTGTTCCCTTGTTGCCTAGACTCAGCGCAATTACCCAGCACAGGGTTTAAGGAAGAAGCATTAACCGACAGATGGTTTATTTTTACAGCATTTTATTTTTTATCGTTGATTAGTTGCTACATTTCCTCTACAATTAGCTTTTCAGATGCCTGCATTTATGTCTACAAGTATGCAGGTTGATTTTTAGTTCCATGTAATTTATTGTATGGCAATTTAGATACTGTATGGTAATTTTATTGAAAATTTAAAAATCTTTCCTTGCAACAACAGATATAGATTATCTTTCAATAAATAAAAAATTATTTTTTTTATTATTTGTGTTCTATTCCATATCTCGATTTCTTCAAAATTGGTATTAGTTCAGTAATATGTATATGAGCACCTTTGAAAAAAAAAACAGTAATTATAATACTCTATTGGAGTTGATAACACCAATTTGTTCTCTTTTCATAATGTGGTTAATGATTTTATAAACCAAATATACATTTGGTGTTATACTTGTTTATTCGTATCTATCCTAAATTGGTTTTTCCTATTTGATATAAAGGTGATAGGTCCTCAATGTTTATAATTATTGGATGTCTAACACAACCATTGCTATAATGAAAAGGGTTATAAAAGTTGGGCTATAGTTTTTCAAACTATAAATGTCATCATTTTTAACACATCCTCTTTCCACTTGAAATTTTAGAACATTATCCTTCAATTTACAAGAAATTATGTTTTGTTATAGTTCTTTTCTTTTGCATATCTAGAACTCTTCAATTCCATATTAGTTTAGTAATATGTGTAAGTATTTACTAAAACCTTGTTATAATGTGAAGAAATTTTAATGAAATAAGAAAAAGCATATAGAAGTTAGACTATGATTTTACAAGCTACAAGTTCTTCACTATTAACACATTTTCTTTTCATTTACAACTTTAAAACATCATCTTCAGTAATAATGTATGTCAGTGCTAGTGGATTTCAGGAGCGTTAGATTTTATGTTTGGTAGAATGTTTAGAATTATTTTGTTTGCGCGGGGTCCCTAGCACCTCTATCGCAAGGTGGCGACGTGATACCTTATGATTGGGTCATTGTGCACGTTGATCGACAAGCACATATGAAACCTAACTTTGGATGATGCGCCTACCGCTATGGATGATGTTTTTTTTATCATTAAGGTTGTACTTGTTTTTAACATTATTGTGATTGTCTCTCGCTCATCGGGAAGGTTCTATTTACTGGTCTTTGAAATTGTTGTGGTTGGTTTGATTGATGTTGTCTTTTAGCTTAGTAGGCATGATCTTGTATGTGTCGGGTGGGATGTAGACACCTCCTTGTTCCTCAAAATAGTTTCCAGCCTTGAGACCTTAAATGGTCAAAGGGAACCTGGGCTTGAGCATTGCTTATGTGTCATGGAGGTCCTAAACTTGAAGGGTAGGACGGGCAGGTAGTTGTTCTTATATTGTCTAACTGATTTTTGTATGTTGCATCTAGCTACATGATGTCCTAGTATGTTGGGTCATCATGTTGTCTCTTGCATGTATTGTGTGTGTTGTGTTTTTCGTCGTGTTGTGATGTTTGAATGTTTTTTTTTTATGACTTTCCTACAACAACAAAATAAAAAATCACTTGTTATGCTTCGCATATTTTCGTAATGACAGGGGCCTTTACATATGGTATGAAAGTTGGTCTGAGCCACGACTTGGGATCACTAGGGATTCCATTTATTAGATACTTAATTATAAAATGTTGTTAATTAAATTTATTTGTGATCATGTAGGTAATCATGGTCAAAGGACATCGCAGAGGAAGACGGTGGGGTGCTAGGGGTGGAGGCGTGACGCCCCCAGTAGCATCCACGTCCGAGGGGTCTAACCCCAGGGAGATGAATAGATTGTCAGGTAGGAATAGATAGTTGTGGGTGATGTGGTTGGGATGATGAGGTCCTTCCAATGGATGTTTGAAGCACTAATCAATCGTTTGGATAGAGATGAGGCTAGGGCATTGACACCTCCTGAAGATCCACCGCGCACTTTGGTCGGTACTATTAGCATTCACCGCGAACTCGATAAGGTCAAATTTCTCGAGTTCTTTGGTGCCTCGGATGGTGCAGTCGTCGAGGCTTGGTTGGATAATATGGTGATGTGATTTTCACTTCGTGACTATACCTCCAACATGAAGGTCTACATGGAAGTATTTCAACTTAAAGGGAGTGCTCTTCTATGGTGGAAGATGCTCCTTCCGCAATTGAACATGGTCGTCGAAGATGTGTCATGGGAACTGTTCGAGGAACAGTTCCAGAAGAAGTATTTATTTGAGGAATTCATTGAGTGTTAGCTCAACAAGTTCAACACCTTGTGATAGGGAGTTCGTACGATTCCCAAGTACGAGGCCTATTTCATGGAGATTCTTTGGTATGCTTGGCACCTGAATATCGAGAAACTTAAGGTTAAAAAGTTTGTGTTCGACTTTAACATCAGAATTCATGAAAAGGTGAGGATTTTTATGCCTCGGACCTTGCATGATGTTGTCCAGAAGGCCCTCATAGCAAAGGAGGAGCTTATCAGCAGGGGTCAAAGCAGGACTCCAATGAGACCAGCAGGACAGGCCTCATCTGGTATGCAACAGCATCAAACACCAACTAGACATTCACCAAGATATCATGGCATCCAAAGAGGACCCACTTTCACTAAACCTTGGTGACCAGTGCCTCAACAGTGGACTCCTTACCAAGGACCACAACACCAACAATAGCGTCGACCACAGCAGCAACAGTTTAGGCTTGTTCAGCAAAACAGACCAGGGTTCCAAATCGATGGGTCGTCGGCTTCTACTTCAAGTACAGGGAGTACTGGACCAAATAAAGGTTTTTGGACATGTGGAGATCCACATTACCAACGTGAATGCCCAGATGAGAGGACCAGAGCATATGGATCATCTAGACCCACTACTGTGGGAGATTTGGGCAAGGCCCATCAGATTCATTCAGTGGTGAATAACTGTCAAGCGGAGCACCAATCAACTTTTCTCGAGACATCAGGTACTGTCGTTGACCAGACCCTTAGTATTTTGATAGATCCAGGTGCTATAGAGAGTTTTATTTTTGGTGCGGTGCTAAAAATAATTAAGGTAAAGTCAGTTGAACAAGACGAGTTTAGCTTTGTAGAAATGGCTTCGGAAGACAAACAGAACGTTGGAAGGAAGGTTACGGGTTGTAGCCTTAACCTATGAGAGTTTGTCACAAGGTTCAACCTATACGTCATGATATTAGGGTCTTATGACATCATGATCAGTATGGACTGGTTGGAATCGCATGAGGTGATAGTCAACTGTAAGAAGAAATGGTTGAGCTTGGTCGATGATGAGGGATAGAGACCCGTGATTGTAGGTTGGAACTAGGGAGTTTCCCTGAGTTTCATCTCTTCCTTGCAGCTATAAAAGAGCATGCGCAAGGGATGTAATCTATATGAAATCCTTGCTTTAAATGATAAGGGAATAGTGGAAGGTCTAGAAAACCTTCCGGTGGTGTGAGAGTTTGCAGACATCTTCCCTGAGGAGTTACCTGGGATGTCACTGGAGAGGGAATTGGAATTTACCATTGACCTAAAACTAGGAACTGAACTGATAGCGATAACGCCTTATCAGATGTCAACACCGGAGTTACATGAGTTGAAAATGCAACTAAAGGAGTTCTTGGAACTAAGACTTATACGTCCTAGTGTGTCACCATGGGGTGCACCTGTTATTTTCATACGGAAGAAGGATGGGTCATGGAGACTCTGCATTGACTACCATCAATTGAACAACGAAACGATCAAGAATCAGTATATGTTGCCAAGTATTGATGATTTGTTTGATCAAATGAAAGGCGCGACAGTGTTTTCAAAGATCGACTTGAGATCAGGGTATCAACAGTTACGAATCAAGGAGGATAGAATCCATAAGACCACCTTTAATACAAGGTTTGGACATCACAAGTTTATTGTTTTACCATTTGGGCTAACGAACACCACAGGGGTATTTATGACATTGAAGAACGGGGTGTTCCTCGAATACTTGGACAAGTTCATCCAAGTATTCATTGACGATATTTTGATTTACTTTTGGATGATTGAGGAGCATGGCGAGCACTTGTGCATGGTACTACAGTGTCTACGAGAGAACAAATTTTATGGGAAGATTTCTAAATGCTCGTTTTATCAATCGAAGATTCATTACTTAGGCCATGTCATCTCCAATTAAGGTATCATTGTGGATCCAACAAATTTTGAGGCTATTATGGAATGGCTTGCACCGACAAATGTCCCAGAAGTGTATAGATTCATGGGTTTAGCAGGGTATCATCAATGTTTCATCGAGGGTTTTTCAAAGATAGCAAATCCGATTACGGAATTGCAGAAGAAGATCAAGAATTTTTTTTGGACTGAGAAATGTGCGGAAGCATTTCGGAGGCTCAAGGAGTTGTTAACGACAGCGTCGATACTAAAGGTCCATGACATGGATGTGGACTTCTTGGTATGTACTGATGCATCCCAGGAAGGATTAGGCAGAGTCTTGATGCAATATGGTCGAGTGATCGCTTACATCTCGAGAAAATTGAGAAGGAAGGAGGAGAACTATGCGACGCATGATTTGGAGTTGTTAGCCATTGTTTATGCCTTGAGAGTTTGGAGACACTACCTTATTGGATGAAAATTCGAACTAAAAATGGACCACTGTGGTCTACAACACATCTTTACGCAAAGCGCCTTGAACGCACGACAACGGCATTTGTCGGAATTTCTTAGTGAGTACAATTTCGAGATTAATTTCATAAAAGAAACAGTGAACAGAGTGGTTGATGCATTGAGTCAAAGACCACGCATTTCTTTGTTGATGACTCTTTAGACAAATCTATGTGAAAATATTCTAACTTTACAGTGCGACGATGACTGGTAAAAAGAGGTCAAGGATTTTATCAGACAAAACACAATGATGGTACCAAATTTTGAGGGATTTACTGTGGACAACGATGAATTATTGAGATTTAAATGTTTAATTTACGTACCCCTCAATGACAAGTTGAGGATTTTGATCCTAACAAAGGCTCATAGAGTAGTGTACATGGCTCATCATGTAGTCACGAAGATGAGGGAAGACCTTAAACCCTAATTATTCTACAAAGGAATAAAGGCATACATAGTCAACTACGTGGAAAGATGTCTAGAATGTCAGCAGTTGAAGGTTGACCATAGACATCCGGTAGGATTAATACAACCACACGTTATTCCAGAATCGAAATGGGAGGTCATTTCGATGGATTTCATTGTTGGATTTCCATTGATGGCAAGGAGACATGACTCGATTTTTGTGGTAGTCGACACTCTAACGAAGAGTGCTCATTTTATTCATGTACGTATGACGTATCAGGAACCTGACATAGCTAGAGTTTTCATCAGTGAGATTGTGAGGATTCATTGCATGCCTAAGAGGATTATATCTGATTGAGGATCAGTGTTTACAGGACGATTTTGGACTATTTTCCAAGAGGCCTTGGGAACCCAACTTAAATTTGGTATCGCGTATCACCCGGAGACAGACGGGCAGATCGAAAGAACAAACCAAATCTTGGAGGATATGTTGTGTATGTATGTGATGGACCAACAGAAGCATTGGGAAGAGTTATTTCCACTGGTAGAATTTTCATATAACAGCAATTATCAAAGCACCATTAATATGGTGCCTTTCGAGTTTCTCTACAGACGACCGTGTTGGATGCCTTTGAGTTGGGATCGGCTTGAGGATAGGGTCCTGGTGGGACCCGAAGTGATCCAAGAAATGGAAGACCAAATTCAAACTATAAGACAAAGGATAAAGGAAGCTCAGGATCGACAGAAGATTTATGCCAATTCACATCGTTTCGACCGTAGTTATGAAGTTGGTGATCAAGTCTTCTTGCTAGTGAAACCGCATAAGAGTTCGATCAAGTTTGGAAATGGTTCTAAATTCTCTCCTAGGTTCATGGGACCCTTCTAGATTGTGGAAAAGAAAGGACTCATGGCCTATCAACTAGCCTTGCCTAATTCTTTGATGCATATGCATGATGTTTTTCATGTGTATGTTTTGAGACATTATGTTATTGATCCTACGCATGTTATTGACATGAGTTTCTTGCAGGTATCGGACAAGGGTGCACTCACGGTGGAGCCAATATGCATCCTGGACCATCACATTCGACATATACGGCATCGAACAGTAGCTCAGGTCAAGGTCCAATGGGACAACTATAGTCCACACTCGGTGAACTGGGAGGACGCATATGATATGCGTCAACAGTTTCCATTTTTGTTTGATAGCTAGACATATGATATTGTGAGACATTTTATTTCGGTACTTACATACTGTGAAACTTTAGGATGAAGTTTAAAACAAGAGTGGGTGTATGTAACATCCCTCTCTTGCGCGCACTGAGGGAACTTATTCTTTGAGGACACTTGTGTGCACGTGATCCGGGTCATTATACGATTGGTTGTTTTTATTATGATTATGAGATATTGATGATTTGATGTTATGTTATTTTTGTTGTATTTACATTGACGGGTGTTATTGATTGGATTCTCCTGAGTTTGCAGGAATCTGGACATTAGAGGATGTCGAGGCATCGATGAAACTCCTTGGACTACGGATCGAGTCAGGGAGTGGACTGTTAGGTTTTGAATGTTGTTGATGTGACATATGTACATATGATTACATATTATGATGTTGATTGTTATCACTGACATGTTTCATTGATGGATGCAGGCTAACAATACCTTGCTAACCAGACTCACATTTGGATTAAAGGGGTCACGCACAAAAACCAGAGACATTGAGTGAGAGGTGTGTTAGCAACCCTACCATAGCCTACTTGCACTCTCATTGTGGCTTGAACTATAGGTTAATGATTACCTATTTCAAGAAGACCCACGATGTCCTAAGGGAATACTATGATAGTTTCTCACAATGATTCTAAGGGGCGTGCAATAAGGCATGGTCCTTATTCCTTAGAGGCCCTTAGTCTCCCACAAGATCACCTAACGAAGTATTGACTCCAAGGGTTTGACATCTACCAAATTCAGTCAAGAGGCAAGTGACACCCTTGGAGCACATAGTGCATCTTGAAGGGAACGTTGCGCAAATAAAACAGAAAGAGGTGAGTGGCACCCTTGGAGCATGTAGTGTGTCTTGAAGGGCACGCAGTGGTTTTAACTCGGGTAATTTAATAAACCTAGTACCTAGAAAACTATGCCTCCTTAGGACCTGGCCGACCTTAAAATGAATGATGTGATGAGTAAAGTTTAATAACAAAATTTCCCTTAAGAACTATCGCCAAGCCTAGTGAATTTAAAACCTAGGTCTAAGTAGAACCTCTAAACAAAAAAAACTAATTAGACATATAACAAGAAGGGGATAAGGAAAATTCAAGATTTATTAATTAAAGTAAAAATTTTAATGAAGGTTTAATTATTAAAAGGGGGCAAATGGATGTTTTTCTAAACATGCTAATTATGAACTTAGTTAAAAAGGGGGAAACTTAAAGAAAAACGGAAACTTGAAGAAATGGGAAAACTTAAAGAAAAATGGGAATGTCTAACTTAGTAGGGAATCTAGCCTTTGGAACTTTCTATTTGTGAACTCAACTAGGATTTAAGTGAGGCATAAGTCATTTAAGAAATTTAAGAGAATAAAGGGACACCGAGGAGAGTTTTTAGGAATTCTTTTAGGTGGGTGAGTGAAATAGGAAAATTTAATTAATTAATAAATTGAATTTTCTAGTGCAACTAACGGATCGGGTGACATGTGTACGGGGGAGGATTGTCCTAATTAAATTTAATAAAAATAATCTAATGAGGGTTTGGGAAACTAATGACTAAGAAAACTCTATAAAAAGGATGGTGGATGAGGATTATGGATCATGTCTGGTTTGTGTAAGGTTACATTGTTGTAATTTCATCTTGACTGAATTTTCTCTTGTGGGAGTTGGGATACCCAACTCGGGTAGCGAGTGGTAGCTCAACCTTACGAGGTGAGCTGGGAGATATCATTCTCTGGTATTGTGTGCATGGCCCCTTTGTGGCTCAGGGGGCTCAGGGGGGAGAAGAGAACACCTAGCATTCGTTGGGAGGTACCAATGAGGTATCATCGGTCAGCAAGCGGCACTTGGATGGAGCGCAAGCAGGAATTGGATGGAGCGTGAGTGTGGGAAAACCACTTCCGGTTCTTTTCCATTGGCTATGGTATGCATTGTAAATTTTGTAATGAAAAGGTAGTTAGTTTCTGCACAAGAGTATCTATCATGGCAAACACACGCTTAGAATTTTTCTCATCATCGTTTCCATGGCTTGATCGTCAGTATACATGTGTTGTTTATAAGATTTTGATCTATACAATCTATGTGTCCTTTCATATTAGTATTTCTTCATGATTCACCCATAGTAGTTTCCATTGCATATTATTTGTTTCCTGTAGCACTACACAAATGCCCTTTTGTTTATTTGCCTATATTTTATTTTAAGCTTGTTGCGCTGCAAGTAGAAATTTCTTTTGAACATTGTTTCACTGTGTGATTTAAGATTGTTGTGCTTCATTAAAAATTTCCTTGAATACTATCTCACTGTGTGTTTTTGGTTTCAATTAAAGATTTGTTTTTACAACGATCATTGTATTCCAATTTTTATACGTAACCTGTGTCGATTAAAATATCATTCTTGTGTGTTTTTAGTTCAATTAAAAATTAATATATCACGCAGCTCCTTAGTACACTGAGTTCTTCTTGTAATTGTATCACGGCATTATTCGAACTAGTCGCCTTGTAAACCTAGGTATCCTAATAGATTGTTAGCGGCTTTGAGAAACTAGTTTGGTTTTAAAACAACACACTGCCTTCAAATTTTCCCTTCGTGCCCAGCATTCCTTTGCATTCCTTTGGCATTGAGTTGTTTCTAGTGTCCTACAGATATCTACGATCTCCCTCTCTCATGCTAGTTCACCGTGCCACTGCACCCTGGTAAATCTGTGTTGATATTACGACCTTCCTGGTTGAGCAAGCGTTAGAGGACTGGTGATTTTAGAATTTGTGATTGGAAGGAATGAGTTTCAACCGCCTGAGAAGAAGAAGTTCACCTGAATTCCAACCTTATTTTACACTATTTCTTCCTACCACCTACTGAATACCACCTGTGATGGATACCATGTTTCTAAACTTCCACCTTTAGCTCATTAAGCACCTCATGCCTTTGGATTTGTGTATCCTCGTCTTCTCCTCGAAATGCCAAATTTTTCTATATATAATTGGTTCTCCCTCATCGTAGAGACTGAGTCTCAGCCCTGTTGGGGCGATGAACAATATTTCCCACTGAGTAACAGCTAGGTAATTGGTTGGGGATTCAAATCCTGCGTGACAAAAATGGCAGGAAAAATTAAATTAACCCAGTGAATCTCGTCATACCAAAAAAAAATGTTCCCTTGCTATCTAGTCTCAATGCAATTACCTAGCACAAGGTTTAAGGAAGAAGTGTTAACCAACAGATGGTTCATTTTTACAGCAGTATATTTTTTATTGTTGATTAGTTACTATGTTTCCTCTACAGTTATCTTATCGGATGCCTGCATTTATGTCTTCAAGTATGCAGGGGGATTTTTAGTTCCATGTAATTTATTGTATGGAAATTTAGATATTGTACGGTAATTTTATTGAAAATTTAAAAATATATCCTTGCAACAATAGATATAGATTATCTTTCAATTAAAAAAAATTATTCTTTTTATTATTTGTGTTCTATTCCATATCTCGATTTCTTCAAAATTGGTATTAGTTCAATAATATGTATATGAGCACCTTTAAAAAAAATTACATTAATTATAATACTTTATTTAAGTTAATAACACCAATTTGTTCTCTTTGCATAATGTGGTTAATGATTTTATAAACCAAATCTAGATTTGGTGTTATACTTGTTTATTCGTATCTATCTTAAATTGGTTTTTCCTATTTGATATAAAGGTGATAGGTCCTCAATGTTTATAATTATTGGATGTCTAACTCGACCATTTCTATAATGAAAAGGGTTATAAAAGTTGGGCTATAGTTTTGCAAACTATAAATGTCTTCATTTTTAACACATCCTCTTTCCACTTGAAATTTAGAACATTATCCTTCAATTTACAAGAAATTATGTTTTGTTATAGTTCTTTTCTTTTCCATATCTAGAACTCTTCAATTCAATATTAGTTTAGTAATATGTGTAAGTATTTACTAAAACCTTGTTATAATGTGAAGAAATTTTAATGAAATAAGAAAAATCATATAGAATTTAGACTATGATTTTACAAACTACAAGTTATTCACTATTAACACATTCTCTTTTCATTTACAACTTTAAAACATCATCTTCAGTAATAATGTATGTCAGTTCCAGTGGATTTCAGGCATGTTAGATTTTATGTTTGGCAGAAGGTTTAGAATTATTTTGTTTTCACGGGGTCCCTAGCGCCTCTATCTCAAGGTGGAGACGTGATACCTTATGATTGGGTCATTGCGCGCATTGATCGAGAAGCGCATATGAAACCTGACTTTGGATCATGCGCCTCCCATTGCAGATGATGTTTTTTTTATAAGTAAGGTTGTATTTTTTTGTAAAATTATTGTGATTGTCTCTCGCTCGCCAAGAAGGTTCTAGTTATTGTTCGTCGAAGGTGTTGTGGTTTGTTTGATTGATGTTGTATTTTATCTTAGTAGGTGTGATATTGCGTGTGTTGGGCGGGATGTAGACACCTCCTTGTTCCTCAGAAAATTCACCAGCCTTGAGACCTTAAATGGTAAAAATCGATGGGAACCTGGGCTTGAGCATTGCTTATGTGTCTTGGCATTCCTAACCTTGCAGGGTAGGACGGGTGGGTATTCTTTTTTATATTGTGTAATTGATTTTCGTATGTTTCATCTAGTTGCATGACGTGCTAGTATGTTGGGTCGTCATGTTGTCTATTTCCTGGATTGCGTGCGTTGTGCTTGTCGTCATGTTGTGATGTTTGAATTTATTGTTGTTATGAATTTCCTACAAAAAAAAAAAAAAAATCACTTGTTATGCTTTGCATGTTGTCGTAATGACAAGGATCTTTACAGCATAATAAAAATAGCACATAGTAAACCCTCAGTTTCTTCGCCTTTCCTTGAAAGTGCACCTACAACCATATTATGTTTTCCTTTTTTGTAGGTAATTTCAAAGTCGTAACCTAGCATCTTTTTAACCCATTTATGTTTCTCTTATGAAGATATTTTTTTCTCCAAGAAGTACTTTAAACTATCATGACATGTTTTTACTTTGAAGTTTATTCCTATTAGGTAAGGGAACCATTTCTTAATTGCATGTATTATGGCCAACATTTATTTTTCATAAATGGGTTTGAGTAAGTTCTTTCCTTTAATGTTTTTGCTATTAAAGGCAAGGGGCCTTCCTTCTTGCATTAAATTTGTACCAATTCCATGGCTTGAGGCATCACACTCCACAATAAATGTCTTTTTGAATTCATTTGTAGCCAAGACAGGAGTTGTACACACATCCTCCTTAAGTTTTTCAAAATTTTTGGTTTCTTCTTGAGTCCAAAAAGAATACTCCTTATTTAATAATGATGTTAGAGGTGTTGTTATTTGACCATAATTTTTGAAAAACTTGTGGTAATATCTTGTCAATCCTAAGAATCCTTTAAGTTTCTTCAAGGTTTTGGGGATTGTCCATTCCATCATAGATTTAATTTTGTTAGGGTCCACTTTGAATCCTTCCTAAGATACAATATGACCCAAATATCCCACTTCTTGAACCCCAAAGGAACACTTGGAAGGATTTGCATATAGTTGTTGTTCTTCCAATAGTTTCAAGACCTTGTCAACATGTTATACATGTTCTTCCCAATATTTGATGTAGATTAGTATGTCATCAAAAAATACTAACACAATTTTTTTAAGGAAAGGTTTGAAAATAGAATTAATCAATATTTGAAATGTTCAAGGTGCATTAGTAACGCCAAATGTCATAACTTAAAAATAATAATTACCTTCATGTGTTATAAAGGATGTTTTGGGAATGTATTCTTACCTCATTCTAATTTGATGATATCATGAACAGAGATCCAAATTAGTAAAGAAAATTACTCTGTGTAATTCATCTAATAATCCATCAATGATAGAAATAGTAAACTTATCTTTGATGGTCATTATGTTGATTTGTTTATAATATAAACACATATGACATGAACCATCATTTTTTGTAACCATCACCACTAATGAAGAGAAATCACTTTGGCTAGGTTGAATGATACCATCCTCATTTCTTGAATCATATGCTCAATATCACTCTTTTGTGCATATGGAAACATGTAAGGATTAATTTTATGTGGTACACTTCCTGGTTGCAAATGAATATCATGGTTGTGATCTTGTGCAGGTGGAATACCCTTAGTCATATCTCCAAATACCTTGGAATGATTTTTCATAACTTTTTGAAGATCCACTAGAGTAGAGGATATAGATGTTTGAACATATAGTGAGCACAATTGTGTAATTACACCATGGTGTCCCTTTTTGAGTAATTATGGCATGCTCTTAGAGATTATCACTTTATAGGGTTTCCCTTGGATACCTCTAAGCTCAATTTCCTTGCCTTCTTTGGACAATCTCATTATAAGATCTTAAAAATTAAGTATGGTTGTTTCCAATTATTGTAACCATTGGAACCATAATACATCATCATCATCACTCATTTGTATTGAAATCATTGGAATATCCAATAAATACTCCCCCATATTAATCTTAATACTATGGAACTTCCCTGAACAATTTATGGTACCACCATTTACAATCATTACTTGAAACTTTGATGCTAGAAATACAAAGAAATTGAGAAGTTTTGTTAATTTGTAATTTATGATGTTATGAATAATACCATAATCAATCAACACTATTACCTTTTTACTTTTTATATATCCTTCTATATTGGGTATTTTTGGAGTATTGATGGAAGCCAATGCATGACAAGATATTGTTGGAGTAGTCTCTTCTATCTCTAGATCTTGTGATGATTCCAACTCTTGATGTTCTTCCTCTTCACATTCTATGTAGAACAATTTCTTCTCGTTGCATTTATTCCCCTTATTGTACTAGTTGTCACAATTGAAACATAGTCCCTTTTCTCTTCTTTCATTCATTTGTTGAGGTTTCAACCTTGTCGGTTGAGTGAGGTTAGGAGAGGGAACATGGTTCTCTTTATAATTGTTTGTAACCACTCTTCTAGTAGCCATATTTTTACTTTCAACTTTCCTTTATAGATTGAAAGCATACTCTAGGAATTTAGGTTACAAGAAACCCACCTCATTTTGGAGGCTCTCCTTTAAAGTTCCTATAAAGAGATCCAACAAATTATCCTCTGAAACTATTGAGATCAATTCTTGCTTCTGAAATTTCCTTCCCCTTTCTTTTTTCCCAACTTCTTTTTTCCATTTATTTTCCCTCTTATATACCTTCCCTTGTTTCCCTTTTCCTTTCTTCCCTTGTTCTATTCCTTTCTAGTTACCATACTTACTCGTATTTCATAAATTGATGGGTTTATAGGTAGGCGGGTTCGCGGACCTTCATCTCCATCCATTTTCCTATCTCACTAGTTTAACTAACCGCCCTTTTGTATTATACTTTGCCTTTTTTTTTAATTTCACAGGTTCGTGGGGTCGGTATTTCATCCTCCAAATTCTGTGATCTCTACTTTTCACCTAAAATTTTGTGATCCTCATTTTAGCCATCATACATGTCAGGGGTATTGAGTCCCTAAAATCATTTTATTTCTCCTTCTTGCAAGTCTAAACAACCGCTTTTCTACACTTTAACTTATTTTTTATCATCCACAACCGCGGGTTGGTAGGTTCGTGAAAAACTTCATATTCAACACTATTTGCGTCCATCCTTGCCATTCTCTCGCTTTTTCCAATATGCATTGAAATGGTTTTAATGATAACAACTAATTGTGCAGTATTCAAAGAGATTTTCATTAATGGGGAAAGACTCGAGGATATTATTCATTAAATTTCATTAATTCACCATTTTCCAAAGGATTATATTATTGTCATCTCTCCGAAAAGATTCATTTCAAGTTATTATTCAGCTGAAAAATACTCCTATCAACCTAATGGAAGCAGCATCTAGACAACAATTATATGGAGATATTTTGAATATTTTTTGTCGTGAAGACCCAAACTTTCAATGGTCCAGAGCATATTCATATTACTTGTCTCCTCCTGCACAAAAAGACATAATATGGGAATCCATAATTTTTCACTCAGGGTGTGTTGCTGAGGTATTTGACTGCAAATAACTTGTTTCATGGTGCATTCAGAAGTATGTTTGAGACAAATAATTATACAACTCGAAGATTATTCCCCCATTTCCCTTTCACCGCAATTTTTTCGCAATATGTTGAAGCTCCCAGAGCCAACACTTACCTTCAAATGAGAAGACTGCAAATATTTTCTGAAGAAACATAATGGTATGGATCTCATGCCTGAATATTTGGAGAATCTTGTGATTATTCTAGAAGACATAACCAGGATCTAGGTCAATTCTTTTAAGAACCCCTTTCGAGAGATTGCATGGTTGTTCACTAGGTTGATAGGTCAGGAAAGCACTACTACTGTTTATCACATGATTCTATATATTTTATATTTTACAGTAAAATATCAGGCTATCTTTGTCTGGGGAAAATTGATTTCCATTGAAATTTCCTCCAAATTATCACACAACAAAAGGGACAAAAAGTTATGTATGGATTCCTATCTGGTATTTGCTATAGTGTATTGTTGTCAATTTCCAAACTTGACTATAAGTAAGAGGGTAAACTATGAAATAGATCAAGTTACCTTCTGGTACCAGGCATTTTGGAGACATAAGAATTATCTGTATTTTTACAAAGTTTACAATATTTTTTTCTCAGTCATCAAATGGTTGTTGTTTGGTAAAAATACCGCCACGATATCTGACTAGGATAACAAATTCTTGGAGAAAAAGGTAATGATAGAAAAAATGGAAAATTGCAGTGTCATCGGGATATTATGTTCCAAAGAAAATCTATCTTTTATTCCATATCATGTATCTGACAAATTGTTTATTACAAAAGTGGCAAGGCAATACAACTTCTGGCTAAAAATTTTCCATGAAAAAAGGAAAAAACAATTCATCCCCTTGCCCTAGAAGATTGGATATTTCATTTTCAGAAACATAAATAAAATTGACAAGTTTGCAATCCATTTTAATAACATGAGCTTAAAATATGTTGAAAAGATCAAGGGCTTTGATCCTAACAAAATATTTTTGGAACACATTCTTTTGGTAGGATTCAGTAACTCATTCATCCAGACTATCTTGAATGAAGAAGAAGAAGAAGGTAACAACCAAAGTACTCCTGTACACGAGGTTGGTGACCTAGAAATAGTACTAAGCACTAAAGAGTTGTATAAGCAAAAAGGAAAGGGTCCCACTGAAAGGACCGCCCATTATCCAGTTGTTACTCCCAAAACTGCCACATCTCAAAGAAATGCTCCAATGGCTCACCCAGTTAGAAATATTTCCAATAGTATTTCAAGTGGTGGAGGAGAGAAGAATGAAAATTGAGAATTTGCATAAGTTACCTGTAAGAAAGAAAAGAAAAAATCTATTACAAGAGGAAGAGGACAACCTTATAGAAAATGACATCCAAATATTTTATCTGGATGACATGGAGTAGGAGGCAAATATTGAGAAAATATTTCTCGTGATGGAACAATAAAAAATTGTAACTCAACAAAATGTTTTATTGGAATTTTCTCCAAATAATATTTTTACTCAAGAGGAATCCTTGATGACTTTTCAAAGTGTTATTTTTTATGAGCCTAAAAAATTGATTGTGGAAAAAGGTGATTAGAAAAATAAAAAAAAGGAAAATCTCGCTCATAGGTTGACCTGAAAGACATGCGGCCATCCCAAATCTATAAAATTCACAAGGCAACCAGTGATTCTCTTGATGATTCCATTGACGAGATGGAATATGAAAATGCCAAGCTAAGAGAAAGGATCAGAGAGTTGGAGAATTCCTTAATACCTCTTCCAATCCTAGAAAACCCTTTTTCAATGGTCAAACCAACCACACCCTCCATTAAGTTGAAAGGATATTCAAGCCTACTCACAGTGGTCAAGAGTTATGTAGAAAAAAATATTAGGAAGAGAATGTCACTAATAACATAAGCATGGGAGGTATCAAAAAATATTATTTAGTTTGGTTCAAGGGCACATGCCTTCCATGAATATCTACAAGTTGATCTAAATAATGAAGAAGGTTTCTACATTGATGTTGCATTACCATTTGGAATTAAAGTCTCAAACATGACGAAACTGAGAAAAAGAGAGGAGGATCCACCTTCCCCAAGTCGAATAAAACAACTAAATGCTTGTTGGAAGGAAAAGATTAAAAATTTGAGTAACAGTGTTCAAGCATGCAGTGAAGCCATATTGAAAAGAGAAGAATTGTTTAAGAGACTCATGGAGATAGATCTAGCATGAGGTAATAACGAGGTACAAGACCCTAAATTAATTCTCAACTTAATGTTTCTAACAAAGCAACAATTTGACAAACAATTTTATATATTCAAAGGGTTATCAGTTGAAAAATTTTATGGCATACTCGAATATAATGAAGATGAAATAGACAATTGGCTAGTTGATTATTCCATGAAAAACAAATATATTGAGGAAGCAGTACATGTTATTTCTCTTGACTTAAGAGACTTGGAAGGTGAATTATTCAAAAATAAAATCAGATATGAAATAAGCATCGCACTAATGAAAAGTTATATTGAATATTGGTTCAGAAAGGAAATCGAAAAATTAACCAAAGAAGGGCAAGAAACAGTTGAGACAGTTCCTATAATCGTCAATGAAGAAAATAAAAGGACAGCAACAAGCAAGTGAAGGGACATGAGAGACCATCATAATAAGTTCATGTTGATCATATCTTTCTTTCTTTATCAGTATTCCATCCAGTTACTCTGCTTCTTTGACTAGAAAGGTTTAATCGAAAACTGATAACTTCTTTGTGTCTTCTTTCCAGGTATTGCTACTCTGTCATCGCCGACCATCCTCTTTCTATGGCTTACTTCTTGTTCATATTTTTTTATGTTCTGTGAGATCCCCAATCCCAGTCCTAATTACAAATGCATTTAAATTTCAAGGCTTTGTAATAGACTATATATTTTTCAAAAATCCCAAGAGAACTATTTCGGGATCAATTTTGAATGTACTTTATAACTCTGAGTTTTGAGTATAAAGTATTTGATATTGATCTATCATTATATTTATTTGAGCTTCCCATTTTTTTATTGATCTATCACTATCTTTATTTGAGCTTATCTTATGCATACAGACCATCATATTTTATTTTATGTGATCAAAAATCTTTAGTTTAAATATGATGGATATGAGGAAATTTTATCTATCTTTTTCAATTGTATGAAGTGTGAGGTTCCTGGTCATTTCTCATCAACTCTCTTTAAAAAACAAATCATTTTCTTTCTTGTTATTTTTTCTCACAATCTTTATATTTCTTTGATTATCACAACGGACTTCTGCAAAGTCCTATATTCTAAAAATATAGAGTTCCAAGAAAATCTTAAAACAAAGAGGAGTACCACCTCTATTAAAACACGGGGAGATTTGATCCGGATTATTTTCGGCACGAAATGAGAGTAGAAATAAAATAAAGAAATGCACAGAGATATCGTGGATATCCAATAATATAACAGAAATGTATCAGAGATGAAACCATAAACATAGAGATACACTAATACACAATTTATATTAATTAAAGAAATGTACAGAGACTGTAAAAATACAGAGTGAAAGACTCGCTAGAATGGTGGCAGCTTATCTCTGAGAAGAGATGTGACGGCTACTCACATTCGCAAGAATATTATTATTACAATGAGGCTCTAAGGGCCTTTTTAACATAAGGAAAATCCAAAACCCTAACCCCGGAAGATGAAAATCCAAAAGGTTTGCGGGCCCCGATGGAGGTAGTTGATACGTCAACTTCCCAGTGGCGTAAATTTTGCATACGATCTCTATTTGGGGCGTTCGATACATCGTTAGAAATATATATCCGAGGACTACAACTTTTGTGTGAGAAACATCGAAGGAACTTCCATGTTGCTCCCCATTTTCCCAAAAAAACGTCATTTAGGGCCTCAAAATGGCTCTAGAAGTTCAGGACTCGAAAAACTACTAAAAATAGTAAATTACCAAAATTTCCAGAAAATTGTTTTGAGCTAGTTGAAAAAGGTGGGTGACCACTGATATCCACTTGGATCAATCCTCCCTCCTTAGGAAGCAATAGTATCCATTGTGTTGAGTGCCCAGGGGAGAGGGAAAAACGTTTGTTGAATTTGCATCTTGATGAGCTGCTTGCCTTGTTGGAGAAGTTACGCTGCTTAGCTTGTTGAAGGTTGTCACGAACATGTCGCTAGAAGGGTTGGACCTTTTTAACCAGTTTGGCTACATGAGATGCTTGTGTGCAGAAGAAATATTTACACTTTGTTGCAATCTTGTCGACCTGATTTTGTTGGATAGAAGGTGCTTGGGTAAAGGTTGTAGTGGTTGCAGTGTCCTTTTGTTCACCTTTTGAACATATGTGAAGAAGTTGAATTTTTAAGTATGAGATACTAGCTTGCGACACTGTTTAGGTGGAACAGTAGTCAGAAATACCTCTAGTATTCTGTAGAGATGACCCCTTGGAGAAACAATGACACTACGGAATCGAGACTCATAAATAGCATGATGCTTCCACATATATGGTTGGCCCAATAAAACATCACAGACATCCAATGGGTAAACATCACATAATACCTCATCCTTGAAGGGATGGATGTCGTATGACAATCGACAATGTTGGTTGACATGAAGATCTCATCCCCGGCGAAGCCACCCTATGTTGTATGGCTACGAGTGTGGTGTTGTCAGTAATCCCAATTGTTTGACGACATTTGTTGAGATGAGGGTCTTTTGAATTATTCTATCAACAATAAAATGTAGTGGGGTCCCCTTCACCCACATCTATGAATGAAAAAATCACTCCCCCTCTTTTGGATTTGTTGGTTCTTCTGGTTGAATTGTTGTGGTCACGACAATAGCAGTGGGGTTTGCATCGATGATTTGTCTTTTACCATCATTTTCATAATCAAATTATGAATCAGGGTTCAGCTCCTTGTCTTTGATATCAGCCACCAATGACTGTTTTGAGTGACATTCATTGGTGTTGTGCCAAGGGATTTTTTGGAAATCAAACCACTTTCTGGTGTCCTTCTTTGTCTTTCCATGGCCCTTCTTTTCCTATGGCTTAGACTGGTTTTCAGGAAGTTGTTTGTTAGGTTCATTTTTCTCATACTTTGGTTGCTATGGATTTGTATATCCAAACTCCCGTTTGTTCTAGTGCTTAAACTTCTGCTCCATTTTAACAACATATCGATAAGAAAAACCAAGTGATGAGATGTCCAGAAAATCCATTTCAATTTGGATGTATCTATGTAGAGCCCCGCGGTATTTTAGAACCAAATGTCATTCAGAGTCCTTGATACCCAACTTGGTGCACAAGGTATGGAAAGTATTGGTGAAATATGGAACTGATTGGCCCCTGTCTTGTCGTAGTTTGGTCCATCTCATGTGTTGTTCCTCATAGTTGCCAACAGGGTAATATTGTTTCTTCACCGCATCCACAAAAAAATCCCAAGTGGGCTCGACCCCATATATTCCAAAATCCTCTGTGGAAATCTAGTCCCAGTAAGTTTCCCACCACTGTTTGACATGGGGGAGATATTTAAGGAGTGCGAAGGTGATCTTTTATCTATCGGAAAAATTGTGAATAGAGAAATAACCCTCTAGCAGGTTTAACCATTTGTCTAGGGATTTTGCATCTATCTATCCTTCAAATACAGGAATATCAAAATTAACTTGTACCTTGAAAAGTGAGGTGCCTCCAAAGTGGTCATTTGATGAATATGTTCTTATTTCTATCGACAAGTGTTGAAGGATGTGGGAAAAAATCTCCATCATTTCGTCCCTCTGTTGCGTGAGAGCTTGCTCAAGCAACAGATTGATAGGATCGTCTGCTCTATCATTTTTATTTTCTTCCACCATGGAGGGTTTCTTGGGCATGTAAGAGCGATTTTATTCAAGAGAGACAAGCTCGAGACCCAACTTTCTATACTCGGACCTCATCGGGAACATGCACTGAAAAAATGATCAAGAGCAGCCCGCTTTGATACCACTGATCCGGATTATTTTCGACACGAAATCAGAGTGAAGATAAAATAAAGAAATGCATAGAGATATCACGGATATGCAATAATATAACATAAATGTATCATAGATGCAACCATAAACACAAAGATACAGTAATACACGATTTCTATTAATGAAAGAAATGTACAGAGACTATAAAATTACAGAGTGAAAGACTCGCTAGAATGGTGGCATCTTATGTCTGAGAAGAGATGTGATGGCTACTCACATTCACAAGAATATGATTATTAAAATGAGGCCCTAAGGGCCTTTTTAACATAAGGAAAATCCAAAACCCTAACCCTGGAAGATGAAAATCCAAAAGGTTTATGGGCCCCGATGGAGGTGATTTATATGTCAACTTCCCGAGGGTGTAACTTTTGCATACGATCTCTGTTTGGGACGCTCGATACACCGTTAGAAATATATATCCAAGGACTACAAATTTTTTGTGAGAAAAATCGAAGGAATTTCCATTTTTCTCCCCATTTTCCCAAAAAAACTTCGTTTAGGGCCTCCAAATAGCTCGTGAAGTTCAAGACCCGAATAACTGCTAAAAATAGTAAATTACCAAAATTGTCATAAAACTATTTTGAGCCAGTTGGAAAAGGTGGGTGGCCACAGATATCCACCTGGATCAAGATTTGTATCCCCATGAGGTTTTCATTTTGTTCCTGACGAATTCAAGCGTCAACATTTTTTGCGATCTTACTGGGGATGAATTGAAATTTGAAATTTGGTTTAGCATCTTTTGAAAAATACATGAATTTTTCCCAAGATAATCAGCCCCACCTAGAAATTAGATTGAATAATCAATGAATCATCTTACATCATCTATATAATCCTGTAATAACAACAGATGAGACTCGAGAAGAATTGGAAAGGTATTGGCAGACATTGGTCCAAGAAGAATAAAGAAAAATCCTACGAAGACAGAGGAGAGATGAGCAATAAGACCAAAGGAATGAAAGGCCAGCTAGAGAAACACAAAGATAAGGTCAGGATTGAAGCTTGACAAATACATGTGACCCATTACTAGAAGTAAAACCAAGCAAATTTGTATTATAAGAGGTGGAAAACATATTCCTAAAACATCTATGAACATGGCTGAAAGAAATGAACAATTGTGAGAAGAAACACGAAGAGAACCTCGTGAGGAGAGAAAAGGAGGAAGAGGAGGTGGTGGAATAAATCAAGAAAACCTAAGATTCAAAAATTGAATAAGAGTAAGAGATTCCCCTTTAAATATTCTAGGTGAGCAACATGACCTCCCTACTCACCCTAAGGGTACCTTGAAGGAATTTTCTGGAAATGGAAAAATTGATGCCAAAAGACACCTTAACTTATTTCTTAATGTCTTTGATTTTCATCGTGTTGAATATGACGATGTGATGGTAATGTTAATTCTTCAAACCTTATTGGGAAGATATTATGAATGGTATATGACATTACCCAGTAGGTACATTGACTCGTTTAATGACATTGAAGCCATGTTCCTGACTACATTCTCCCCTCCAATTGTATATCATACCCTTCTCACCAATTTCAACCAGATTGGTTTGACGAAGAATGAGAGAATAAGAGATTTTAATCTCAAGTTCAATAAAACTTTGAGTAAGATTCCAGAAGATAAAATACCTAATGACCTATTCATACTCGATTGTTATAAGAATGTGATTCCCCCAAATGTGAAATATGCTATCAGAACATCCCATATGGATACCTTGGAGGAAGCAATGATTAAATCCACTAAGATGGAAGAAATTATAATTGAGATGGGTGTCGACCCCAACATTATCCTGGGAAAATTAGAAAGGAAGTTGGGAAGCTTAAGTATTGATAATCAAGGAGCCTCTAGCTCAAGAAAGAATGAAGAACTGAAGCTATGACTGACCCAAAGTCAAACAATTGGAGGATGATTTTTCAAGGGGACCATACTAGATGTGAAGGTAGATCCTGTTGTGGCATAAGAAACTAATCAAAGAATTGAAATTGTGGAAATGAATAGGACCATCAGGAAAATCCAAAATGAGATAACCAGATTAAGAAGGGGGGACAATTATATAGCAAATCCAAGAATTCTGGTCCAAGAGAAAATAAGGAACCCTCCCAAATAAAACAGAGTGAGGTTTGAAAACACAGATTATTCACAAAGGCCAAGCATTCCCAGGCAACCAATACCCAATGTAGTTGTTCTGGATGATGTATATGATGAGAAAATGGTTTAGCAAGGGAACTATTATTTACCTGATGAAAGTTCTGAAAATGTACAGATGGATGGATGCGATAATTCCATGTATATATTTGAGGAAGGCGACAACACCCTAACTCAAAATAAAATGTCACCCAGACAAGAGCATTTGTAAATAAATCCAATAAGAAAACTGATTCAAAAAGAGAAAACAAAAAAGATAAAGAAAAAATGAATGAGAAAAAGGAAAATGAGAATGTGACAGATAGTGTTGGAAGTAAGACTCAACACCTAATGTCAAACCCCACCCAGATGAAATACAATGTCATAGAGGACTTGAGTAAACTAAGGATAACTCCTCCTTTTACAGAAGTGGTGAAGATTCCCCAACAAAGGGAAAACATTTTGATATTATGGGATGATCCATCTAAAAAATGAAAGTTGTTGTTATAAGTCCAAAACAAAACCAGAACAAATCAACCGTCAAATTGAGAGGTAGAATCTCGCCCCTTTATATTTCAATTGAAAATCATGATTTTTCACTTCATAATTTGTTTATTCGATATCGGCGCGACCAATAATATTATGCCACCATTGGTCATGGAGGATTTTGGCATGAACTACACCAAATATTATGACACTGGTGAAAGTATATATGTAATCGATTCCAGAAAAGTGCCAGCTTATGGTCAAATTAAATACTTTTATGCTTGGATCATGGAGGCTCCCCATATTATTGGAGTTTTCAATATTATTGCAGTTTACCTCCCTCCTACATATGGATTTGTTTTAGGAAGATATTGGTTGTGTATGATCGAAGGATACATGATGAACGATGGAAACTACATGATGATTCCATAAAAATAAGGAGCAATGATTAAGGTTCCTCGTGAACCTAGGAAACCCTTCTCTTTCAAAAAGAAGGGAAATGGATTAATGGAAGATTATATATGTTGATGATTACATCTATGTGAGACATCCTCTAGGACACAGACATGAGAGAGATCCCCTGAGTTGGGTGTGTGGTTCTATCTGAGATAGAACTAGAACTATGTGCTAGCCTCTTCCTTACAGAGAGTTGAGATGAACTTCAGATGACCCTCCTGTCCAAGGCATTGAGAAACAAGATCTGTTGAGTTGGATGTGCATGTGGTTGATCACAGGTGAATGTGTGAAATACAATGAGATGGTTGCAACATTCTGAGATAGATATGAAACGATGTATTATCCTCCTCTGAGTAGATATTTGAGATGATGAAATCCAGATGACCCTCATGTGTAATGAAGTGAGAAAGAAGATCTGTTAAGTTGGACGTGCATGTGGATGAGCACAAGTGAACGTGATCCTAGTGGTTGAGCACTAGTGAGTGTGGTTCTCCCATGAGATGCAATGAGATAGAGAGACATCCTTGTGGCTGAGCACATACGGATGTGCCCCTAGTGTATGAGCACTAGTAGGTGTATAATATCCCTTGCTATATTGTTCAAGAGTCATACTTACATGTAACCCTAATTGTTATGTAAAGGGTACAGGTCGTCCCCACCTTAATGTAAAAAGATAATTAATATGGTAATTATTAATTATATTATAAGTTATTGAGGTTGTCCCTATTGTTCCAATAGACACTATTGTTGACAAGTTCATTCTAATATAAGTAAAGGTAAATTCCCCATTGAGGAATCATATCACAAGTGCGAGTTTGGAAATTTCAGCAAGTACTTCTTCTTGGGAAAAGTGGGCACCTCTCTTGGGTGTTATTCTTACAGGGTTTGTGAGAAACCTCTTGTGTGTTAGGTATTTATTGTGGTGGAGTTATTTCTATTGAAGAATATAGCAAAGGATTGGTTGGGTTTTCTGCCCTTGTTGAGAAGGGTTTCCCAGGATACTTCTTCTGTACTTATGCATGGTGTTTCTTCTTGTGATCTTGGTTGTTGCAACAAATTGTTTATGATTTTTAAGTAAAATGATAAAATGGAATGAACTTCATGCTTAAGCCTATATTATTGAAAAATAAACATGGTATCAGAGAATAGGTCTTGAAGAACCCATTGCACAATCAATTTTCATCCATCTTCTCAATCTTGCAAAATGGTACGGCCCTCCTACGGTTTCCAGAAATTTCGTACGGCCTACCTTTCTGAGAGGTTTCAGCACTTGGCACTTAGACGTTGGGGATAAATATAGGATAGGAGTGTACGATCTCCTTCAGTGCACCTCCAGCAAGCTTCAAATTGCATTTCCGAGCATTTTGACTTTTGGGCCCTAGGGTTTCTAGGGTTTTGCTAATTTCTGCAAAAATTTCAGAATTAGGGTTTTTGCAACTCATTGAAGGAGCTCTCTAGCTCACCAATGTTATCCTATATTTCAAAGTCTTATTTTTTGCATTCATAAGTCCAACAAAACCTAAAATTTCTAGCTTATCCTATCCGTTAGGTTTTCTATCCCAATTGACAAGGGTTTGTGAAGAATCTAAAATTATGATGAATAGAACTATGACGGAAGATAAGATTGATGAATCAAGCAACTTCAAGTTCCTGGAAGACAATACTTCAAAGGAAGACTTATTGTGGGTGATACAAAAAGGTGACATTGTGACTACCTTCTTCATGAAGATGACAGATATCAGCCAGGTGCCATTGGATAAATCATATTAGCAACCTCGGGTATGCACTTGTATATATATTATTTGTATCATTGTCATGAGGGTAATTGCAAGAGGAATGAACCTTTCACTGAAGTCATGGATTCAGAGGGATCTCATTGCATTCAGAGGAACAACACAATGGAAGTGAAGACTCCAGGTTTGATTGTTTTAATTTTCATTCCTCTAACCTATACTTCTAAAGTTTGTTACATTACAAGTAGGTGTTGTAGCAGTGAAAACAATCCTTAAATTGTTTTGATTCTAGAGATGTACTCATTATTCTCCTTTAGGAGATATTCTTGTTTTGGTTCCTCTTGTTTTCTTGTTCCAGACAGGTTAACAACAAAGGAATATGTTTATCCTTCAAAGGAAGTCACTTGACTTCAGAGGGAGTCACCTGACTCAGAGGGAGTCAAAACCATTTGAGAAAGAGGAATAATAGAACCATCATTGAGGCAACCAATGCAATAATGAATTATCAAAATATTTCTATGATTCTATGGGTAGAAGCATGCATGACACAGTATATGTTCAGAACAAGAGTCTTCCCCAGACTTTGAAAAACATAACTCTCGAAGAAGCCAGCATAGAAGTGAGACCTGAGATTGAACACTTAAGGATATTTGGGTGCCCAGTGTATTTTCATGTACCCAAAGATAAAAATTCCAAGCTAGACCCTTCAGGGAGAAAGGATACATTTATGGGATAACAGTGAATATTCAAAGACATTCTAGATCTACATCCCTGATCAAAGACAAATTGAGACAAGCATAGATGTTTTCCTTGAAGAAGAGATATCCTTTCAAAGATCTAGAGAATCTCATATGGAGATTGACAGTGAGACAATACCTTCTCCCCCTTCAACATTTCAGAGGGAGACAAAATTTATTCCAGTTGATATGTCCATAGATATTGCAGTAGGGAATAAAAGGTATGCCTAGGCTCACTCTGCAGGAGGTAGAGAAACATACAAGTCTCTCAAGGCACATCCCAAGAGAGCAAAGAGATTTTTCAAGATACTCTTCAAGCATGAGCCACATCATTGATTTTAAGCCTTCTTGTCATAGAGAAGCAACGGGTGAATAGGTATGGCAAGATGCCATAATAGAATAATACTAGTATATCTTAAAGAATGATGTATGAGACATTGTTTCGAGACCAGTAAGGAAGTCTATGGTGAATTCCAAGTGGATCTATAAAATCAATCATGCAGCTGATGGAAGTGTCGAGAAATACAAACCGAGATCTGTGGCCAGAGGATTCCCACAAATAGAGGGAGTTTTCTATGATGAGACTCTTGACCCAGAAGTCGAGTTGTTGGATACAAGCAAGATTTGACTTCTGATTTTGAGATAAAGGATCTGGGTATGATGAACTACTTCTTGGGATAAGAAGTATGACAGAGGACCAATGAGACTTTTCCTGAGTCAAGGAAAATATACAGTGAGGATATTAAATAATTTCAATATGACAAAATGAAAATCCATGCCTACATTGATGATGATGAATTTGAAATGATGATGATTCAGGCAAGATTGTTCCACAGCTAATTGGATCATTGATGTATCTGGTTAAACCCAGAATCGATATATGCTATGCAAATAATGTACTTAGCCAATTCATGAGTCAACCGAGACAGACTCACTAGACAAAAGAAAAACATGTATTGAGGTATCTATGAGGCACAGTTAGATATATCCTGAGATATGCCTCCAGTGTAGACTTGAGTTTGCAAGGATATGAAAAATGGATAGAAATTACAATGGACCGGAAGAGCACATCTGGTTGTTGTTTTACCCTGAAATTTTCCATGGTTTCCTGGTGCAGCAGGAAAAAAATCCCTATGGCCTTGAGTACCACATAAGCATAGTATATAGCATTGAGTATGTGAATTAGTGTGGCTTCGCAAGCTTCTGACAGATTTACTTGATCATGAGATGGATTCTATGATGATAACTAGAGTTGTGTGAATATCTTTGAGAACCCGTTGTTTCATGATAGATCGAAACATGTTGAGATAAAATATCATTTTTTCAAAGATATGATGTAGAGGAAAGAAGTATGCATGTAGTACCTTCCTACACATGAGCAGATTGCAGACATCTTCACCAAACTGGCTTGGTGAAGAATACCTCTCTGGCTGAGAGGGAGTGTTGATGACTACAACCAAGACAAAGTTTGAGTACTTATGTGCGATACTTGGCCTGATGGAGAGTGCCTCCCTAGTTGATAGGGAGTGTTTATGATTACAGCTATGTGAGACATCCTCCATGACATAGACCTAAGAGATATCCCTTGAGTTGGGTGTGTGGTTCCTATCTGAGATAGAACTTGAACATTGTGATGTCATCTTCCTTACAGAGAGTTGATATGAACTCCAAATGTCCCTCATATGTAACGCAATGAGAAAGAATATCTATTGATTTGGACGTGCATGTGGTTGAGCACAGGTGAATGTTTGAAATCCCATGATCTGGGTGCATCGTTCTGAGACAGAGATGAAATGATGTATTGGCCTCCTCTGAGCAGAGATTTGATATGATGAACTCCAGATTACCCTTATGTGTAACGTAGTGAGAAATAAGATCTATTGAGTTGGATGTTCCTATGGATAAGCACAGGTGAATGTGATCCTAGTGGTTGAGAACTAGTGAGTGTGGTTCTCCTGTGAGACACAATGATATAGGGAGACATCCATGTAGTTGAGCATAGATGGTTGTGCCCCTAGTGGTTGAGCACTAGTGGGTGTATAATATCCCTTTCTATATTGTTCAAGAGTCATACTTACCTATAACCCTAATTTTTATGTAAAGGGTATAGGTCGGCCCCACCTTAATGTAAAAACATAATTAATGTAAAAGATAATTAATATGGTAATTATTAATTATATTATAAGTTATTGAGGTTATCCATGTTGTGCCAATAGACACTACTATTGACAGGTTCAGTCTAATATAAGTAAAGGTAAATTACCCATTGAGGAATCATATCACAAGTGTGAGTTTGGAAATTTCAGCAAGTACTTCTGCTTGGGAAAAGTGTGCACCTCTCTTGGGTGCTAGTATTATAGGGTTTGTGAGAACCCTCTTGTGTGCTAGGTATTTATGGTGGTGTAGGTATTTCTCTTGAAGAATATAGCAAAGGATTGGCTAGGTCTTCTTCCCTTGTTGAAAAGGGTTTCCCAAGATACTTCTTGTGTACTTATGCATGGTGTTTCTTCTTGTGATCTTGGTTGCTCCAACAAGTTTTTTATGGATTAAGTAAAATGATAAAATGGAATGAAATTCATGCTTAAGCCTAGCTTATTGAAAAATCAACAATATATATGTTGGGATTGGAAATTATGCTATCCTAGACATGGAACAGATTAAAATCCTGGAGCAAATTCAAGGTATGGAGAATCAAGATCATCCATTTGAAGGTTATTGGAGGATGTATTTTGATGGAGCTTTCTCAAGTTCTAGGAGTGGAAATGGAATTTTCCTTGTAAGTCCATGAAATATTGTGCATCCACATGCTATCAGAATTGAATTTACATGTACCAATAATGAGGCAAAATATGAAGCTTTGATTCAGGGAATGATTCTTGCACAAGTATTGAAGATAGAATATCTAATTGTGATTGGAGACTCCAAGTTGATAATAAATCAAGTCACCCAAAGGTACAAAATCAAAAAGGAAATACTCAAATTATATTTCAAAAGAGTTAACAAATTCATGGAAGCCTTCATTTCTTTCAACATCTCTTTCATCCCAAGGGATAACAATCAGAAGGAAGATTCATTATCTTTGGCGGCCTCATTTGCAAACTCGAATGATGTTCAAAGAAAAACACATTTTCAAGTAGAAAATTTATTCCGACCTTCTATACCTAATAACCAGGAATATTTACTAGTATTTGAGAATGATGAACAATTGGAAAAAAATTGTTGAACGATGATGATGTTGAAGACAATCACATATATGTTGTCCTGAAGGATTGTATTCAATCTGAGTCTCTTTTTACAAGAGACGATCATGATAAGAATCTCTTGGAATAAATTTCACTCTAAAAGGTCCAAGAAACAAGAAAAATCAATATTGGAACTGACATTTCCCCAAAATATGTCAACTTGGGAGTTGGTTGCATCATTGAAGAAGGTGATCAATATGTTGCATTATTTAAATAATATCTTGGTGTGTTCGCATGGATTTATGATGATTTGAAGGCTTATGATAAAAAAATATTTCAACATATTGTTCCCTTGAGAGAAGGGGAAAATCCGGTCAAGCAAAAGATAAGGATGATGAACCCAAAATTAAAACCTCTGGTAAAGGTTGAATTGGAGAAATTAAAGAAGGCTGGAATAATATACCCAATTAGACATTCTAATTGGATTTCAAATCCTGTGATAGTAAGAAAGAAGACCAGGAACATTCGGATGTGTGTAGATTTCATGGATCTTAACAAAGCAAGTATAAAGGATAATTATTATTTACCTAATATGGATTTTCTTCTCCAACAAGTCATGGGATCATCCTGCATGTCCATGTTAAATGTCTTCTCTGGGTATAATCAAGTCTTGGTTGTTGAGGAAGACAGAGAAAAGACATCATTCATAACACCTTGGGAGACATATGCATATGTTAGGATTCCCTTTGGTTTGAATAATGTAGGAGCTACATTTCAGAGGTCTATGGATCATGCTTTTAAGGGGTTGATAGGAAAATCCATGGCAGATTGTTAAGTTGAATTAACAACACATTCAAAAACATGGAGTGATCACATTCATCACCTGAGGAAAGTTTTTGATAGGTGTAGATTGTATGGTGTTTCCTTAAATCCAAAGAAATGTATATTTGTTTTAAATCAAGGAAAATTGTTGGGTCATATTGTATGCAAGGAAGGTATTATCACTAGAAGTCAACTCAAGACTTCTATTGAGTCAAGACTAGCACACCTTGATTTAAAAAATGATTTGGTTGGGTTTAAGAAACTGTGAAATTGGTAGGATCAATGATTGAGGTTCAATAACAAAATCAATCCCCTTTATTTAAAATTCTATGTGCAGCATTTCAAGCTAAGAAAACTTAAAACAACATTAAGGCTGCAGAAAAATGGAGTGAAGACATGAAGAAAACAAAATTTCAAGTAGATCAGAGAACACCTTGTTCCTTTATACACTTACAGGGAAGAATACTCAACATTCAAAAACACCTTTTTGACTGTGAATATAAGTCTCAAATGTGGTCGTTTTCAAACACTATATTATATCCTATACGACAGTCTTCTCAACACCGAATTGCATACATATATCTTATAGCAGCAAAACACATTTAAGTAGATGAAAAATAAAAATGATGAACTAGGGATAGGAAAAGACAAACTGATCATAAACTTCATTATCAGTTGAAATATTTACATAGAAGTCTTACACAAGGTTTTGCAATATGTTACATGAAATTTTGATTCCATAGATCGAACCCCTCTGCAACTCTTTCTTAGTCCCTTGGACTGAATTTCTCCTCTTTACATATGATTTTCCATGAGATTTATAGATTTATGAGATAAAAACTAGATACTCAAAGTTTGGATATGATATAATCAAAATGGATATAGATGAAACCTTCTAGGGTCGAATTTTCACTTAGTCATATCAACAAGATTACAAAAACTCTGGAAAATCGGTCCCATACCTAAAATCTAGGGTTTGAAATTTAGAGCATTAAATACATTCAACTCGGATCAAATATTTGAGGATGTTTAGAAAAAATATCATCCTTGAATATCCATGTGTATTCCTAAATTTACATCCCCTATTGGCACGTGTGGAATCGAACTAAGGGTTTATTGTCCCATTTTACAACATATGGTGAATTTCTAAAAAATAGGGTTGAATAATCACTTCATATATCCCAAACCATAATAATTGTGTAAACATTGAGAGATATTTTTGTTATTTGGTATATTCTTCACAAAATCCTCTTTCGGTTTTTCAAAATACCTTTCCATCGCCTCGTAATTTGTGCCCAAAGTTGATGACTAAAATAGGAAATTCCAAAATTTTCAAATTTGAAAAATGAGTTGTAAATATCTACTTGTATCTCCCAAACAGTGACACCTATGTAAAAAATGAGAGAGAATTTTGTATATGAGATCATTTTTTAGAAAATAATATTTTTTTCACAAATTCCTCTCCATTTGCTTAGAGACTAAGTTTGAACTTGACTGTAAAAACAGTTATTTCTAGAAAAATCCCCTGTTTTCAGCAGTCTGTTTTCTCCTTTTTCATACAAGACTACTCCAAAACTCTTTGTTGAAGATAAAAAATGGTGTCTAAAGGATAAAAAATGTTTAAATCCATCCCTAAGAATCACAAAACCATCTCCAAACCCCCTCTTCTTATTATAAGGAAAAAACAGAGCATATGATATTTCATGCCATTATGGCTTATCATTACCTTTTGTTGCCTCACTACTCGTTTCATATGTGTATTTTAGGGTGTGGAATAGTGTAATTATCATTTTTCACCATCATCCATCACAAAAAACCCAAAACTATGTCATTTTCTTGAAAACAGACTGTTGTAGGAACTTCCTGTAGCGCCAGTCATATTTCATGTGTGGAAAGATGCGGGAACTTCCTATAGCACCCTTTTCAAAATATTAGTTTTAGACTTTAAAACCCATCATATGACCTTAATATGGACAAAAGGATGCTAAGAAGGCCTAATTATCAGTATGCAAGAAAAATATGATTTTTTTAAGAAAAATATGATTTTTTTAAGAAAAAATGTGATCATGAAAATATTAGTGTTAATAGAAGGAATCTATATAGATCTTGAAAGAGTTAAAGCTATAAATGAACTTAAACCCTCATCATCTAAGAAAGGAGTTCAATAATTTTTTTGGAAGATCAACTTTGTATGAATATTTGTCCCTGACTATGCAAGTATTGTGATGTCGATCAATTTATTGTTGAAAAAGGACCAAAGGTTTGAATGGACAATGGTTACACAAGAAGCTTTTCATAATATCAAAAGGGAAATCACTTCAGATACAATCCTTATTAGCCCATATTATCAAAGATACTTCATCATGTATTCATTCTCTACATAAATGGTGGTTGCATCTATTCTTACTCAGAGGAATACCAAGGGTGGTGAACTGTCAATTAGCTTCATGAGCAAGACCCTTCATGATTATGAATTGAGATATTCAGAATTGGAGAAACAAGCTCTATCTCTTGTGAAGGCGGTAGCGTACTTTTGGAATTGCATATTAAATTATCATGTCATCGCTTACATTCCATCCTCTCCTACGAAGATGATTTTAAATCAACAATTGAGAGAAGGGAAATGGGCAAATTGGATGGAAAAAATTAAAGAATATGACATTGAAATCAAACCTTTAAAGGAAGTCAAAGCACAGGGTTTATGTAAACTCACTGAAAATAGTGATTCTTTGGATGGAATGATTTAAATTTTAGTAGGAGAACCCATGGTATATTCAGAATGGTATATAGATATTATATTTTATTTGAGATTTGGACAATTCCCAATCACCATGAACCCAAAAGAGAGAAATCCATTGAAGATGAAATCGAGTCAATATATGATGATTGTTGATATATTGTTCAGAAGAAACTATGATGGTATATTTTTTAGATGTGTTGATGAAAGGAAAGCTCAAGAATTGATGAAATAATTCCATGAAGGAATATATGGTGGACATTTTGCGCCTACCACCACCGCCCATAAGATAATAAGAGTTGGGTTTTATTGGCCATAATTTAATAAAGATTCATATGCCACAATAAGGAAGTGTGTATATTTCCAACAATTTTCATGGAAAATGAAAAGATTTGCAATTCCATTACAACCTATATCTATAGAACAACCATTTTCCCAATGGGGACTTGATGTCATTGGGCCAATAATCCCAAATTCAAGAAAGGGACATATATTTATATTTTCACCGCTACAGATTATTTTACAAAGTGGCTAGAAGCAGTGGCATTAAAAAAGGTTGATTATGAAGAGTTGATTAAGTTTCTCAAAGATAATATTTTTTCAAGATTCGATGTCCCAGAAAAATTCATCAATGATAACGGGTCGATTTTCATTGATTCAAAATTTACAGAATTTTTTGGAGAATATGGAATTGTTATGGGGAAATCATCAAACTATTATCCACAAGGGAAATGGTCTTGCATAATCCACCAACAAGACGTTCCTTCAGATATTGAAGAAAATCGTTGATAAGAGCCTAAGGAATTGGCATTTAAAATTGATTGATGTGTTGTCGGAAAGCATAATGACTCCAAAGGCCACCACTGGGATGTCTCTGTATACATTGGTTTATGGGAAAGAAGCAAAAATGTCAATTATCCTTGAGCTAAATGCTTTGAATTTTGTGGTCAATACAGAGGTTGCTAAAGTTTTTTCACCTATGCAATAGAGGGTCAATCAATTATTGAAATTGGAGGAAGAACGAAGTAAATATCAGAGACAACAAAGTGTTAAAAAATATTTGGACCAGAATACAATAGTAAAGAATTTTCAGAGGGGAGAACTGGTGTTACTCTGGAATAAATCTAAGAAGACGCCATCAATGCACACAAAATTCGAATCACTCTAGATCGGACCGTATATCATTGAAAAAATGATCGGTTTTAATTCTTATATGATCAAAGATATGAATGGTAAAATGTTAATGTTTCCTATTAATGGGAAAATTTTGAAAGGATTCTTTACCGAAATTTTATTGTTTCATTGTACATAATTTTCTTTTATTTTGTATATTCTTACTGTTGAATCCATAGCCCAATGGATGGAAGCACTTGTCATGAATATTATGGATTCTTGGTAACTCGTAGGGGGTTATCATCCCACAGTTGGACCTAGGTCTTGAGATCAATTCCTTCTTCTGAAATTTCCTTCCCCTTTCTTTTTTCCCGACTTGTTTTTTCCATTTATTTTCCCTCTTCTATACTTTCCCTTGTTTCCCTTTCCCTTTATTCCCTTCTTCTATTACTTTGTAGTTACCATACTTGGTCGTATTTCAGAAATCGATGGATTTGTGGGTAGGCAGGTTCATGGGCCTTCATCCCCATCCATTTTCCTATTTCACTAGTCCAACCGATCGCCCTGTTATATTATACTTAGCCTCTTTTTTTTTTTAATTCACAGGTTCGCGGGGTAGAGCTTTCATCCTCCAAATTTTGTGATCTCCACTTTTGACCCAAAATTTTGTGATCCTCGTTTTAACCATCATACTTTTCGTGGGTCTTGAGTCCCTAAAAGCATTTTATTTCTCATGCATGCAAGTCTGACCAACCGTTTTTCTACACTTTAACTTATTTTTTATCATCCATAACTACGGGTTTGTGAAATAATTCATATTCTAAACTACTCTCGTATGACCCCTCCATTCTCATTTTTTTTCCAATATGCATTGAATGTTGTTTAATGCTAACAACTAATTGTGTAGGCTTTGAATATATTTTCATTAATGGTGAAAGAATCGAGGATATTATTCATTAAATTGCATTAATTCGCCATATTCCAAAGGATTATATTATTGTCATATCTCCGAAAAGATTTATTTCAAGTTAGTATTCAACTGAAAAATACTCTCGTCAACCTAATGGAAATAGCAGCTAGACAACTATTGTGTGGAGATACTTTGAATATTTTTGGTCATGAAGACCAGAACTTTCAGTGGTCTAGAGAATATTCATATTACTTGTCTCCTCCTATACAAAAATAGGTAATCTGGGCATCCAGAATTGTTCATGCAGGGTGTGTTCCTGAGGCATTTGACTACAAAGAACTTGTTGCATGGTGCATTGAGAAGTACATGTCGAGCCAAAGAATTATACAAATCCAAGATCATTCCCCCATTTCCCTTTCACCGCAAGTTTTTCGCAAGATTTTGAAGCTCTCAAATCCAAACTTACCTTCAAAGGAGAATAATGTGGATATTTTTTGAAGAAACATAACAATGGCCTAGATCTCTTGCCTGAATGTTTGGAGAATCCTGCGACTATTCCAAAGACATAACCAGGATCCAGGTCGATTATTTTTAAAATCCCTTTCAAAATATTGCATGGTTGTTCACCAGGTTGACAGGTCAGGAAAGCACTGCTACCATTTCTCGCATGATTCTATATATTTTATAGTTTACATTAAAGGAACAAGTTATCTTTGACTCGGAAAAATTTATTTAAATCAAAATTTCATCCCAGATATCAAACTACAAAATGGAAAAAAAAATATTTACAGCTTCCTATTTGGTATTTGCTATAGTGTATTGTTGTCTATTTCCAAACTTGACTATAAGTAAGAGGTTAAACTATGAAATAGATCCAGTTACCTTATGGTATCAAGAATTATGGAGACACAAAACTTCTCTGTATTTTTACAAAGTTTACAATGATTTTGTCTCAGTCTTCAAAGGGATGGTGTTTGGTAAAAATACCCCCAGGATATTTGACCAGGCTAACAAATTCTTGGAGAAAAAGGGAATGATAGAACAGATGAAAAATCATAGTGTCATCAGGATATTATGTTCCAAAGAAAATCCCTTTTTTCATCCATACATGTATCTGACAAATTGTTTATTACAGAAGTGGCAAGGAAATACAAATTTTGGCTACATTTTTTCCATGAAAAAAGGAAAAAACAATTCATCCCCTTGCCTTGGAAAATTGGAGTTTTCATTTTCAGAAACATAAATAAAATTGATGAGTTTGCAAGCCATTTCAATAACGTGATCTTAGAATATGTTGAAAATATCAAGGGCTTTGATCCTAACACATCTTTGTGGAACACATGCTTTCGATAGGTAAAAGAAAAAATTTAATACAAGAGGAAGAGCACAACCTTATAGAAAAAAACATCCAAATATTTTCTTTGGATGACATGGAGCTGGAGGTGGATATTGAGAAAATATTTCTCGCGATGGAACATCCAGAAATTGTAACTCAACAAAATGTTTTATTGGAAGTTGTTGCAAATGATATTTTTAGTGAAGAGGAATCCTTCACTTTTCAAAGTGCTATTTTTTATAAGGAGTCTAAAAAATTGATTGTGGAAAGAGGCAATCAAAAAAAATAAAAAAGGAAAATCTCACTCAAAAGTTGACCTGAAATACATGCGGTCATCCTAAATCCCTAAAATTCACAAGGAAACCAGTGATGCTCTTGACGATTCCATTAACGGGTTGGAAGTTGAAAATGCCAAGCTAAGAGTAAGGATCAAAGAGTTAGATAATTCCTTAATGCATCTTCCAATCCTGGAAAATCATTTTTCAATGGTCAAACCAACCACACCCTCCATTAAGTTGAAAGGATATTCAAGCCTACTCACAGTGGTCAGGAGTTATGTAGAAAACACTATTAAGAATAGAATGTCACTAATAATAGAAGCATGGGAGGTATCTAAATATGTTGTTTCTTCTGGCTCAAGGGCACATGCCTTCCATGAATATCTGCAAGTTGATCTAAAGAAGGAAGAAGGTTTCTACAGTGATGTTGTATTACCATTTGGAATTAAAGTATTAAACATGATGGAATTTAAAATAAGAGAGGAGGATTCTCCTTCCCTGAGTCTAATAAAACGGCTAAATGCTTGCTGGAAGGAAAAGATTAAAAATTTGAGTAACATTGTTCAAGAATGCAGTGAAGCCATACTGAAAAGATAAGAATTGTTCAAGACACTCATGGAGATATATCTATAAGGAGGTACTAATGAGGTACAAGACCCTAAATTAATTCCCAACTTAATGTTTCTAACAAAGCAATAATTTGACGAGCAAGTTGATATATTCAAAGGGTTATGAGTTGAAAATTTTGATGGCATACTCGAATAGAACGAAGATGAAATAGACAATTGGATAGTTGATTATTCTATGAAAAATAAATATATTGATGAAGTAGTACATGGTATTTATCTTGACTTAAGAGACTTGGAAGGTGAATTATTCAACATTAAAATCAGGCATGAAGTAAATGTTGCACCAATGAAAATTTATATTGAATATTGGTTCAGAAAGGAAATTGAAAAATTAATCAAAGAAGGGAAAGAAATAGTTGATACGGTTCCTATAACCATCAATGAAGACAATAAAAGGACAGCAGCAAGAAAGTGAAGAGACACGAGAGACCATCATAGTAAGTTCATTTTTTCATCTAGTTACTCTGTTTCTTTTACTAGAAAGGTTTAACCTAAATCCGATAACTTATCCATGTCTTATTTCTAGGTCTTGTTAGTCTATCATCACCCACCATCATCTTTCTACAACTTACTTCTTGTTCATATTTTTTTATGGTCTGCGGGAGCCCCAATCCCAGTCCTAAGGACAAACACATTTAGATTTCAAGGCTTTGTAACATACTATATATTTTTTAGAAATCCCAAGAGAACTATTTTGGGATCAGTTTTGATTGTGCTTTTAACTCTAAGTTTTGAGTATAAAGTATTTTAGATTGATCTTTCATTATCTTTATTTGAAATCCCCATGTTTTTGCTTGATTAAATTTCTCTTATGCATGTAGACCATCTTTTATTATATGTGATCAGAAATCTTCAATTTAATTGTTATGGATGTGACAAAATTAGTCTATATTTTTCAAGTGTATGAAGTGTGCAGTTCCTGGTCATTTCTCAGGAACTCTTTTTAAAAAACAAAATATTTTCTTTCTTGTTATTTTTTCTTGCAATCTTTGTATTTCTTTGATTATCACAACAGACTTCTGCAAAGTCATATATTCTAAAAATCTAGAGTTCCAAGAAAATATTAAAATAAAGAGGAGTACCACCTCTATAAAAACACAGGGGGATTTGTATCCCCATGAGGTTGTCATTTCTCTCCTGGCAGATTCAAGCGTCAACAAAAACTCTGATCAAAATCTAGACCAGGGGTCAAAATTTAGCTCAAAAATCAAAGTTCTAGGAATTGCCTCAAAACAAATAGGTGTGTATCCCTCGTCGTCACGAACCCAACACAACTCGTTTGGGTTCAAATGGACGTCGGATGAGAGAGATATCATGATCTGTTTGAATCGCCAAACATGTAAAAAAAATTGGGTTGACTATGCAGTTTGTATGGATGCTGGCATGGTAGAGGCCGTACAATGACATGGCACGTCCATACATTGAGGTGGCAGATGGTGATGTGGCATTCACTCATTGGTAGATGTGGTCGAATCAAATTGTGACACGTGGCATTTAATGGGAAAATGGTGTGGCCCAGTCATGGGCTACCACGTGGCACCATGGCAATGGTTGTTTGTTTAAAATATTATGGAGTCCATGGGGATCGAGCCCCGAACCTCCCCCACCATGAAGCTTTGACAAAGTCCGACCAACCAACACACCACACTATATTACTTGATATATATATGTGTTTTAATATATTTAAGTTGATTGTTGTTATGGTTGGGCGGGGGTCCGGGCGGGGGCTTAGCCCCAGCCCGCGGTTTTCGTGTTCATATATGTGACCACCGGTTAGCACATTGCGCGCGCAAATTTTCAACAATTTCAAAGCCCCGATTTTATATGTTATAACATGTGACCATATATGGAGAGCACAGGAGTTGGATTGGTTTTTCAAACGGTTTTCCCACCAACCATTCGTCGACACTTGGCGTATTTTCATTGGTTTAAAATCTTAACCGTTTTTATATGAGCGCGTGGTCACATGGTGACCCTTGTGACCACGGCCTATGCAGTTTGGGGGCCTAATACCGTTAACAATTCGACAGTTTGACCATTTTTGCGGTTACGTGTGTGTGCTAAGTTTTAGCACGAATTTGAGCGTGTGTGCTAGGTTGAGCACACAGAGGTGCGTTTTGGCGAACCAGAGACAGCAAACTTGAAGGAAGAAAATGATAGGAGGCCTATCTTCTTCATTTTTTGGCCAAATGAGGTGCCAAAAAAGCCCAGCTACAGGTTTTTGGACATTCTGAATCCATTAGCATTGTTTTCAAAGCCATTTGAAGACTTCTTTTGCAGGTTTTTCACCATTGAATTTTTAGGAAGCTCTAGGGAGCTTGAAGCCCTCATTGTTTGAGGTCTTTCTCAGATGAGCCCATGTTTGTTTTATGTGATTGAATAATCATTTTTGGCTAATTATTATGCTCTGAACACTTTGGGATAGGTTTCAAATCCATTTGAGGTCTTTTACAAGTTTTTTTTCCAAAGAGAAGCTCAGGGAAGCTTAAGGCCACATGTAGAAGAGGTCATGCCCGGATGAGCCATGATCCGTTTTCAGAGTTCTATTAGTCATTTTTTGGGTTTTTATGTATTTTGATCCCAATGGTATAGCCAAAATTTCCATTGGAGTTGAGCAACATCTTGTAAAAGAATCTTTTACAAATTAATCCCAAAGAGCCAATTCCATTGATGGAGGCTCAAGGAGATGTAGCCCAAAGAGGGGTGAACTCATTTATCATCTTGTTATTGTTGTGAGTTTGATGGTTTATTTGCTGCAAGTTATTTTTTCTTTGTATTGATTTAAAGAACATAGTTAACCATTTAAAAGAACATATCCTCACACATGAACATTTAAAAGAAGATGCATAAACTTGGCACATAATTTATCTTGCACATTATAACACATGGAGCAAGGTCTTGTAAAGTTTATTTTAATGAAGTAGAGGGTGCTTGCATAGCTTAACAAGTCAACCCACTATTTTCAGATCAGGTGGTATCAGAGCATAGTTTGTTTTGCTCATATGTTTTCCATTGATAGCTTGAGATTTAGTTGTTGGTATTATTGTGCAAGTTTTGTGTTGAAGTTTGATATCTTGCAAGGATGGAGGAAGCTTCAAACATTGATAGTTATCATACATCTTCAAAATCAAAGTTATTTGAAAAATATATGTTGAAGGAATTACTAACCATGAGAGATGTGGTGAAAGAGATGTGGGAAGATAGAAAGGAGAGCATTTCCCTTGAAGAGCAGTTGATGGCCATGAAGGAGGAGAAAGACCAGCTTCTTGAAAAGTTGCATGAGATGGAGAT
>ML792720.1:409654-426775 GCA_009831015.1 Picea engelmannii | reverse complement strand
AGGAAACCCTTACCAAGTACATGCATGAACATAAGGTATGTAATGTTAGTTTATCTTCAAATTCCTCTCAAGATGAATGCTTTGGTGTTTTTGAAAATCACACAAGAGGAATAGGGTCCAAGTTATTGTTAAAAATGGGCTATAAAGGTAGAGGTTTAGGGAAGCATGCACAAGGCATTGTTGAGCCTATTGTTGTTGAAGAGAGACCCAAGTATTGTGGTCTTGGATATGAACAAAGAGATGGAGCAAATTCCAAAGTTGAGGAGACAAGGGAAAAAGTTCCAAGAACAAATTTTGTTTCAAGTTCACCTCCTCAAGAAGGCTATAAAGGTGAAAGTTCAAGAACTTTTGTTGAAAGTTCAATCCCTCCAGCATGCAAAGCTTGTGTTCAAGATGAATGCAAATGTGTGAAATGAAAGAGTTGTGACAGCAATGAGAACAAGAACACTATTGTTGGTCTTCAAAGGAGAGCTTGTAACTCTTCAAATTCACTTCCTCAAAGAGGCGATAAAGGTGAATGTTCAAGGTATAATTATGCGTATCATTTAGTTGCTTTTGATTATGTTAAGCATGATAAATTTATATGTAAAAATGGAAGAAAAATTCCATGTACATATTGTGGTTTATATAACCATCATGTTTCAAAATATTGGAAAAGATTGACCACTTTCAGGAAACTTTCCAAGCAAAGACAATGTGAAAAGAGGATGCAAAAGATTTGCACTCATTGACAGAAGCGGGGTCATCTCATTGACCAATGTTGGACATTGCATCCAACCACTCATCCACAGCACAAGAAGCAAATGGATAAAGATATTGGCAAGAATGGAAGAGGAGATTCCATCATCGATGTGAATCAAGATGATTCACAAGAAGACGATTTTCAGCAGAAAAAGTCACCATTGAGTTGTCTTGGTAAGAAATGGTTGGATTTCTTGAGCAAGTAAGGCTTGCATTTTTCTGTTGTAGATGCATATTTCAGTCTTATGTGTGCATTTATGTTGAGAGTATGACAAGTTGCAGTAGTTTATCATAACTTGTATGATGCAAGTTTTCATGTGAATGCAATTCATTTGAAGGCATTCTTGTTTGTTGCACAACTTCGCCAGGAGGATGTAAAAGTCGGGTATGATGTTCACTTGTTACAGTCATATATCTTTTTTTTATTCAGCTCTTATGTACCCACATGTTTTGGGTTTATGTACTTATGTTTGTACTGGAAGGAGAGTTGAAGAGTCATGCACATGCGTTTGTTTTTGTATGTGTGTAAACAGTGAACTGGTGATAGTTCATCATGAATGATTCATGATTGTGTATCATGAATGTCGACTTGTCATTTTGGGAAGGTCGATATGTTTCAAATGAGTCTCGACTTGTGTCGATGTTGTCTTGACGACTATGTTGTGTCGATCATGTTTTTCGACTTATGTTTAGTCGATGGTGTTTGTTGGCATGTAAGTTAATTTTGAGTACACCGAGATGCAAGAAAATGCCATGTGCTTTGATGAAGTACAAGATGTGACAGTTTGCTTGAAGAGCAAAAGACTTTGTTGGCATCATTTTCAGTCTTGTATAAATTTGTTTTCAAGATTGATGGTTTTCTTGGCTTGAGACAAGATGTTGCAAGAAAGTTTTTGCAGCCATTGGAGAGCGGATTGTGTTGACGCCAAAGAGTTCGCAAGAGGGACTTGATTCTCAGTGGGAAGGTTAGAAGTCTTCGAAGCACAAAGAGAACAGTGGGTCAGCAACAGCCAGAGAATAATGGTTGAGGAACATAGCCAGTTGCAGTGCAAGGCATATCAAAGTATCTAGGTGATTTTCAAAAAGACATTTCAAGTAGAATCAATTTATAGAACTTGAAAGCAGAAGAGTATTGAAGCTCAGACAGATAATCATAATCTCTTGTGGGTCCAAAAGCCTTTCAGTGGGAAGGCGTGATCAAAATCTGGACCAGGGGTTAAAATTTAGCTCAAAAATCAAAGTTCTCAGAATTGCCTCAAAACAAATAGGTGTGTAGCCCTCGTCGTCATGAACCCAACGCAACTCATTTGGGTTCAAAGGGATGTCAGATGAGAGAGATATCGCGATCTGTTTGAATCACCAAACAAGTAAAAATAAATGTGTTGATTGTGCAGTCCGTACGAATGCTGACGTGGCAGAGGTCATACGATGATGTGGCACATCCGTACACTGAGGTGGCAGATGGTGACATGGCATTCACTCATTGGCAGATGTGGTTGAATCAAATTGTGACACATGGATTTTAATGGGAAAATGGTGTGGTGCCACGTGGCCCAGTCATAGGCTGCCACATGGCACCATGGCAATGGTTGTTTGTTTAAAATATTATGGAGTCCATGGGGATCGACCCCCGGACCTCCTCCACCGTGAATCTTTGACAAAGTCTGACCAACCAACACGCCACACTATATTACTTGATATATATATGTGTTTTAATATATTTAAGTTGACTGTTGTTATGGTTGGGCAGGGGTCTGGACTGGGGCTTAGCCCCAGCCCGCGGTTTCCGTGTTCATATATGTGACCATCGGTTAGCACATTGCGCGCGTGAATTTTCAACAATTTCAAAGCCCCAATTTTATATGTTATAACATGTGACCATACACGGAGAGTGCAGGAGTTGGATTGGTTTTTCAAACGGTTTTCCCACCAACCATTTTCCGACACTTGGCGTATTTTCGTTGGTTTAAAATCTTAACCGTTTTTATATGAGCGCGTGGTCACATGGTGACCCTTGTGACCACGGCCTATGCGGTTTGGGGGCCTAATATCGTTAATGGTTCGACAGTTTGACCATTTTTGCGGTTACATGCGTGTGCTAGGTTTTAGGAATTTGAGCATGTGTGCTAGGTTGGGCACACAGAGGTGCATTTTGGTGAACCAGAGACAGCAAGATTGAAGGAAGAAAATGGCAGGAGGCCTATCTTCTTCATTTTTTGGCCAAATGAGGTGCCGAAAAAGCCCAACTAGGGGTTTTTGGACATTCTGAATCCATTGGCACTGTTTTCAAAGCCATTTGAAGACTTTTTTGCAGTTTGTTCACCATTGAAGTTTCAGGAAGCTCTAGGGAGCTTGAAGCCCTCATTGTTTGAGGTCTTGCTTAGATGAGCCCATGTTTGTTTTATGTGATTGAATAATAATTTTTGGCTAATTGTTATGCTCTCAACACTTTGGGATAGGTTTTAGATCCATTTGAGGAATTTTACAAGTGTTTTTTCCAAAGAGAAGCTCAGGGAAGCTTAAGGCCACATGTAGAAGAGGTCATTCCTGGATGAGCCATGATCCGTTTTCAGAGTTCTATTAGTCATTTTTGGGGTTTTTATGTATTCTGATCCCAATGGTATAGCCAGAATTTCCATTGGAGTTGATAATACGGCTTGTAAAAGAATATTTGACAAATTAATCCCAAAGATCCAAGTCCATTGATGAAGTCTCAAGGAGATGTAGCCCAGAGAGGGGTGAACTCATTTATCATCTTGTTATTGTTGTGAGTTTGATGGTTTATTTGCTGCAAGTTATTTTTTTTGTGTATTGATTTAAAGCACATATTTAACCATTTAAAAGAACATATCCTCATACATGAACATTTAAAAGAAGATGCATAAACTTGGCACATAATTTATCTTGCATATTATAACACATGGAGCAAGGTCCTGAAAAGTTTATTTTAATGAAGTAGAGGGTGCTTGCATAGCATAACAAGTCAACTCACTATTTTCAAATCAAACTCAGTTTTTGGAATTTTTTAATGTGTTATGTAATTGGACCTCTCTGCCAAAGATTTATCAATTGAATAAAGAATGTATCTTAATATCCCCATAATTTGCTATCAACTCATCCATAAAAATGGACCAAGAGACAATAGGATCTTTTTTTCTTTCACAAATCCATAGATACCATACAAATTGATCATTTTATAAATATAAGGATGCAAGAGTTACCTTTTGTAAGGTTGGCACTTGGTGTGTATCAAAGAATTGTTCCATATGGAATATCCTTGTTATAGGATCTTTGCCATCAAACTTTCTCATATCAATCTCGATACTTAAGTAGTTCCTTGGTTCTGCATTGAACCCCCAATGATGTGGATATTGAAGTGATGAATAATCATGATTCTAGGAGTCAATATTTATTTCCTCTACATTTTCATGATTTCATTTCATATTGGTATCTCCTTTAGGGAGTCTCTCATCTAGGTTATGTAAGAACATGGCATACATGAAATTTTCCAATTCTTCCATTTTATTTTCCATATGTTCTATATTTTCATCCATCTTCGTTTCCATATTATTTTCCATATGTTTCTGATTTGCATCCATCTTCTTTTCCACCTCTTCAATCTAGTGAAAATTTTCTTCTCTTTCTTCTTGAGTCATGGTTGAGCTCTCTAGAGGTTTAGTTGGTGAAGCAAATTTTGCATAACACTTTGGATCCATGTAAGAAAATAATAATTATCTTATTTTTCCTCTTTATTAAAAATTTTGAATCGCCAAAAATAGATCTTCCAATCAAAATTTATGCCAATTGTAAGTTACGTACCTTTTCCAACCCTAATTTGGAGAATTTATGGATGGATGACCTTTGTCCTAATATATTTATGAAATTTGATCCCTTATGAGACTTAAATTGTTTCATATAGTACCCAAGGTGGTAGGAGCGGTAGGGTTTAACCTTAGCCCAGGAGGAAACAAAGAGTTTTCATTCCACTAGAATATAGGAGTAGCCACAAATAACCAAGTGGAGGCCTATGTGTTTCTCCAAGGTATTCTCCTGGCCAAAGAATGTGGTATTTTTTCCTTATCCATAATAGGAGACTCCAAAATCATCATCAATCATTTCAGACTAAGATATCAACCCTCTAACGATCGGCTCAAGGAAATTCTCCAAAGAATTCATATTGAAACGTAATCATTCACAAACATCATCCCCTTCCACATTTTAAGACTCAAAAACAAGGAGGTTGATGAGAAATTCAACCTTGCCATCAAATAAAATGTCAGTTCCCTAACCATCAATGGTCAAACTACAATGCAATATATCCCATGATCCAAAAAAATAATTATTTAAATTTAAATTCTAAATCAAGTGGGTCCTGCTCCACCCCCACCACTCTTTCTCTAATCCCTCGACACCCTCATGCTTCCCCCTAAATTAATTAACCACCCTTCCTCCTTTCACATCTTCCTCCCTGACATGTGGCTTTCTCCTCCCTCAATCTCTTACATGCCTCGACCTCCCCCTCCTTTACCTTCTCCTCACGCAATATGTCTCATTCCTCCTCAGTTCCAGCGTCACCCACCTATGTCTATAACTCTTTGATCCCCTTTTCCCTTGATCCATCATCATTCTTGTACTGAGCTCCCACTTCTATCAATAATGCAAACATCAACTCAACAAGGTTCAAATTGGTTAGCTCGTGTGCACGTCCTGGAAATATCATGGCCAAAAGAAGCAATTTGTGTCACCTTCCAGAGGGGACGCTCTACGATCATGTATATAGCCATGATTTCACCTTTCTCCACTCATATATTCCTCACTTTTCTTATTTTCATCTTCGGACTGGTTCATGCCACAATTTGTGGTTCTCTATCTCGACCAAATAGAATACAGCACCAGCAAACATGCATAAAGCACCCAACCAAGGTTCGAGAGGCACCAGAGAAGTCACAGTGGATGACCATAATGATTTGGTTACCACGGTCCAATCCATACAAATACAGTTATGAGGGATCTCATCCCAAGTTCTGCACATTATGGAAATTACAATGCAGCAGAGGAAAGACCAGCAGAGAATCAAGGATGAATGTGATGCACTAAAGAAACAAATTGAAGACCTTCAATTCTATCTCATCCATGTCTCTGCTATAGGATCAATTTCAACACCTTTGGATGGATCATCATCCCTAGGAATTTTCCATCAAATTCTTGACTTGAACGCTCCCCCATGGTAAGATGAAAATGAAGACCCAAAAGACCAGCATCAGCCTAACTAACACAAGTACATAAAAAAAAAATTGTTTACATGCTAGGTTATTTTTACAAAGTACATACAGTCAAGCATAATGTAACTAGGCATGGGATAGGGAAAATAGAATCTTAGATAGATAGTGTTGTAGGATAAATCAATAAATGTGGACATAAACTAATCTCCCTGGATCCACCTAGATCTAGAAAAAAACAAGACAGAACATGGTTCTTTCCATAGGCTCTAATCATCGAATCTATAATCAAAGAAAGGATGAGTGACATACCTTTGAATATCGCTTCTTTATGTCTTTGTTGTCTCTGCTTCGCTCTGGTGCTCTTGTGATATTGATTCTGCAGTGAGACATGAACCAACCAAAGTGAAAGAAAAGAGAATATATTCAATGACAACCTATGCATATGATCAAGGAATTATGCAATAAAATAAAGATAATTCTATGAGAAAGAAACATACCATTGTATTATATTAACAATAGGAAAAGAGATTACAATTGGATGCCTTGATGTCGTAAGGTTCCTTCCAACGATTCCTTGCTTCCCACACACTTCTTGCTCCAAGGATTCTGAGACCATGGATCTGATAGCTACTCACAATCTATCTTGACAAAGAAAATCTCAAAGCCAATCTAACCAAGCTAACAATCTCAAGCCAAATTCAACTCAATCAAGCTAACTTTCTCCATGATATATCCTCTCCTTTTATAAGTTGAAGAGGATAAGGTGAGGAGGTTAGGATTATCCCACTAAATCATGAAAGTGAGTAAGATCCAAACCATGCAGAGGCCACCTCACCATAGAAGCTTCTCCTTCTAGAAGCATCGAGAAAATGCTCATTTTTCCCATGTATGGAGGCCTCTGCACGCTAGCTATATTGTAGCTTATGAAAACTTCGTGACCTAGCTATAGTGCAACTTGTGGAAATCAGGCATTTTCGCACCCTGCATATAGAGCACCCTACAGAAATCCTCCAAAATAGGGATTTTACAAAGGAAAACACAACTTCTTCTCTCAGGAAAAGTTCTTCTTCCTTCTTTCTTTAGGAATCCAAGCCACTGACCCCTCTAAAGGCAACAAATAGTTTTACATCATTAACAGTCATAAGGGTGACAAAAATAATGTGTAACAAAGAGCCCCCCAAAGTATGAAGTTAGAACAGAGTGATAACTAAAATACTTTGTCGAGTGTGTGTAGGGAACAAGGAACAGTCGGTCGGAAACCTGCCAACAAACAAGGAAATACAGTATAATAATATATCATCACTGAGGTAGGAATTCCCATACTCATAATACAAATGACTCAAAGCATAAATGCCGACATGCAAAGATCTATGTCAAGTAAGACAGGTCATGGCCACTAGACATACACCATGGATCCATGCCAATACGACTCAAATATGAACATAGCCACCAAAAAACACACTGTGGATCTATGTGTTAAGACTCAAATTTGAACATAGCCACTAGACATATAATGTGTATCTATGCAACAGTACAAATTGAATATACTCCAACGCAACTTGAATATGTGAGAAAAGATTTAGGGTCTTCATCTCCACCACTCTATAGTATGAATCTAACCATGCGAATACATGTGTTGAAATCGAACATGGAATAAACCACTTGATTACCGGTCATTAATGAATACCATTAACAAGTGCGAGGGAAATCACCATTAATGACAATGACTCCCAAGGTACACTAGTACAATCTAATGAATGTGAATTAATGAGTTGAGGTCGAACACTCGAAAGAATCTCCCGATCAGGGGTCAATAATGAAAACCATTTGTCGAAAGCGAGGAAACCTTCCATTGAGGCATGCAAGTTCCAAGGTACCAATTAGTTTCTAAGTCTAATTCCTGGATAATGAGTTGAAGTCGACAGGAAAAGACTCGTCACAGGAGGGCCTTAATGTATCCCCCTTCAATGACATGAAATGGGTAACAATATTTGAAGTAGACAAGAGTAACCAATAACTCAGGACTAACTTAGGGATGGTTGACGCAATAGAAGGCTTAAGGACTACAGAAATGGTTGACGCAATAGAAGGATTTCCGGGTTGAACTTCTCTTTGAACATATTGATGACATGACAAATGTCTTGGAAAAACTGACTCAACAATAGGGATCACATACCAATTTGTAATCTTATAAAGGAATATGATCAAGAGACAAGTGGATATTCCAACCTAGACACAAGGCGAGTGAAAGGGTTTCATGTTCAAAAGTGACTCTTCCATGGAATACAAGTTTAGACACATTTCTTTCCCAATTTTTCCCGCACCATTTCTAGCGAGTGCCTCTTTATTTTTACAAAAGCTTGAGGAGGATAACATATTCTTGTTGATGTAAGATCATCCTTTAGATGAGTCCCTCGGAGTATTTTTAATGAACCCTAGGAAGGATTGGTTTGGTCCCATATGGGCCTTTCGATGTTTGTTTAATGAGTCCAAAGAAAGAAAATTCAAGGGGTTTTCATGTTCAGAGAGTCTGAAAAACATTTAAAGAGAACTCTCTCATTTCCTTTTTCATAAAGTAGTCTAATGAGACCAAAAAAGAGATAAAATATCTCTCAACAGACGTGTTTTCTAATACTTTAACGAGCATGAAAAGAACAAGATCGCTCGAAAAAAAATTCATGTATAGAGAGTCTGAAAAACATTTGAAGAGAACTCTCTCATTTCCTTTTTCGTAAAGTAGTCTAATGAGACCAAAAAAGAGATAAACTATCGCTCAATAGACATGTTTTCTAATACTTTAACGAGCGTGAAAAGAACAAGATCTCTTGGCAATCTTTTCATGTTTAGAGAGTCTGAAAAGAGCTTAAAGGGAACTCCAAAGGGTTCCTTTTTCGTATAACCTTTACGAATTTGAAAAAGTGATAAAAGTTTACTTGGTTACATTCTCATTAATTGACGATTATGAGAAAGAACAAAGACTAATCTTGGTAACTTATTCTCATGTATTTACGAGAATGAGAAAGAACAAAGACTAAGCTCGGGATTGTTTTCATTTTTACGCAAGCTTTAAAACAAAGCAAAACTATGCTTGGGATAGATTTTATTTTTACACAAGATTGAAAACTAACCAAAAATATGCTTGGACCTGGTTTCATTTTTACACAAGCTTGAACCAAAGGAAACTATACTTGAGGCTTCCCAACGCATGGTTCACGAATTCGCATGGTTGGTACTTATCCCCCATATTAAGAACCTAGTGGTTTAACTTCAGCATGAAGTCTAGAGGTTGAGGCAAATGCCCCCCAAGCTTCATTTCATCCAACTGCAAAGGAGAATGAAATGAATCTTCAAATACTATACGTAGGACTTGACCCAAATGGAGAGGGGGGAGTTGTTTCATTTTTTAATGAGCTTGACATATGAGAAGAATTATGATCGTGAATCTAGGTATAATCCCTAGACCATTGTTTCATTGTTTAACGAGATTGACACAGAAACGGGAGCTATGCTTGTAAGCTTTGTTTCATTTTTTAACGAGGTTGTTATAGAGACGCGAAAACTATCCTTAGTTGGTCTCATTTTTTAACGAGCTTGAAATCAAAAAACCATCCTCAAGGTTGGTTTCATTTTTTAATGAGCTTGAAATCAAAAAAACTATGCTCAAGGCTGGTTTCATTTTTTAATGAGATTGAAAACAGAAAACCTATGCTCAACTCTCTTCATGATCACAGCTTCCAAGAGGACAATGCTCTGGAAGGATACCATGTCAAAGGACAAAACTCAGTCATGGATTCCAAGAGATCTTCACTTGATGGAAGAAACACACTCTGGAAGGAACACATATCGAGGGTCGTGATAGGGGTAAGGAGATCATGCTCTAAATTTTATATAGAAGAAATCACCATGTCGACTACAGGATCTAACTCATCAGAAGTCAAAGTCATGAGAGACAACGCCACATAATTTACCTTTGGTAGGGACGATACCGTCTGCATATAAGAACTGTGTAGGGAGGTCATTGAGGTCAAGTCAGGACTAAAAATCGAAAGTTGATCAATGGTCACAATTCTTCCATCGTGCGAGAAAGATATCACATGAAAAAGAGTGGACATGATAGCTTTCATGGCATAGCCATAATCTCACCTAAGGAGTAAAGAAAAATCCAAGGGATCTTGGACTACAATGACATCAATAAAGACAGTTTTCCCTCCCAAAGTTACAGGAAAATGAGGAAGGGTCCCTAAAGATTGACTGGTTCTTCTATTAAAAGCTAACAGATTTTGCGTAACCGACGCAAGTTGAGGACAACCCAAAGCCTTCCAATCAATAGAGGACAAAATACTAATGGACGCACCTTCGTCTATAAACATCTGAGGAACGTCCCGACCAAAAACCTGCACTGTAATCTGGAAAGGAATGTGAGAGGGAAGACGAGGTCCACTTAGCACACCCCAATCAAAATGAATGGCCTCATTACTTGGAGGGGGTCCCACAGGAGAACGAGGAATTCCCCTCGGCCGGGTAGAGTTTTTATCAACGAGAAAAATGTGGGCAGTATCAGGTTTACTCTCAAGCAAGAGAGTAGGATCGACCGATGATGAGATCGGATCGACCACTTGGGCTTCATTCTCCAAGGGGGGAATGGGTTCGACGAGTGGAAACGGATTGACCGCTTGGGTTGCACTCTCTAACGGGAGAGTGGAATCGACCGAGGATGGAATCGGATAGATCATTGGGTTTTCACTCTCTAGTGGGAGAGTGGGATTGATCAAGGATGGGATTAGATCAACCACTTGGTCAACGGGTTGAGCTAAGGACGTGACCGTATTGACTACCTGATCAACCAAACTGACCGACAGGGGAACTGGATTGATCATTCCATCAACTACAGGTGGGTTGAGAGAAAGCTTGCGATAAGCAACTGGAAGTTGAGGAGGTGAAATAGTCATGTCTTCCAGTAATTTCGAGGCTTCATCCATATGAGGGAAAAGGTGAGTTTGATGACTCCCTCCACATAACCTACAAGGAAACTTGACTCTACTTTTCTTCTTCCCAAGGGTATTTTGACTAGTTGACGGGAGGTCATCAACATGTTGTTCTGAGGCTGACGACATGGGTTGGAAAGGATGTGTATACCATGCTTATATAACCTTGGATAGACCAGGGAAATCCTTAAGAATATGGCTATCCTTGCAAAGCCTGCAGGGGTACTTGGGCTTATGGGTTGTTTGGGTGATCTTGACATCATCAACACTCCCAGCATGATTAATAGTAATGGATTGTTTTCCAACATGTTTGGCAGTGGTTGGAAGTTTGGATCCTTTCTTATTTTTCTTCTTTTTATTCTTCGGTTTCTTCTTCTTCTTAGCCATCGGGTTACTAGCTTCAGAGTTTTCACTCATCGAAGAAGATGAAATGGAAGAAGACCTTTCAAGTGAAGAAGGTGAAGAAGATCTTACTGGTGAAGAAGGTGAAGGATCAACATGAGGTTGATGCTCTTGGGGGGAAGTGCTTACGACCGAAGCACTTACTACATTCAAGATTACCTGAGTGGAAAATAACCACATCGACAATCCAATTATGAGACCTAGAAGGCTCAAAGTAGCAATGTGAGGAGGACCAATGTTCCCGTCAAAAGGAAAAACAAAAGGTTCCCCTGGAACAAAGGTTCCTTCATTTTTCATTCTGGTAATAGACGCCATTAAATAAATATCCAACCTAGAGTCTGCTAGGGAGAACAAACAGCACACACTAAAAATATAGAAAACAAGAAAGCAAACAAAACCTTCTCACAATGAGCACACTAGTTGGTGATGAAATCCAACGTCACGGGAACAAAAGGGGTTGATATAGAGCGGGTGGAAAAGTTACGTTGATGACCTACTTAACGGACTTACACCCTAGTGAAAGCTCCCACACATAAACGTGGGTATACCCTCCAAGGAGCCCTAGTGAATTTGGCCAACGTCAATTTCAAGTACCGTGAAGACTTTCCCCTCTAGAGTCACCTTGTGTAAAGACCCTAAAGAGATAGGCCACTAAGGTTACCAACTACTACAGTGATTCCTGGGGAAACAGTCGATAGTCTGATCCACACGCAAAGGAAGGGTATCTAGCCCGAAATCAACTTGAAAGGCTTCCACTCATTATTGTGGGTATACCTTCAAGTGACCCCCATAATACACACAATATCTACACCAAGACCAACAAAGCAGGGTGAGTAACTTTGCTAGTCTCAATTCAACCTCGTGATTGACCCTTGTGTTAGAAGGGATTCCCAGGACAAAATGTAGCAAGTGGATTTCACCGCTCCCTAATGCAAGATTCTATGTTTGTTTACAGCTTTGGAAAGTTATCTTTCACACCTATTCCAAATCCCTACAACCAATCTAATGTAGGTTTGCTACTAGAAAATATAAAAATGTCTAATCAATTTTTATAAGCGCTTTATTTTATGGTTGTTGTTACTCAAAAGGAAAATGGCATGGAAAATATGGTGTTTTGACTGACTCGAAATTTATGCAAAGAGATGAAGATGCAATCTTTTCATTTCGATGAAAGCTATGCTACAAGAAGGAGAAAACAATTATCATTCCCATATGCACAATGTCCCAAAATTTTAAAACTCATAAATATCAATATCTTCAAGAAATGATACAAAGAGACTATACACCAATACACGATTCATGCCCCCCCCAAAAAAATTCAGAATTTAAGACCAAAAAATGCCAAGAATCATGCAATTTCTCTACTTCAAATGCAAGGATGCCCCCAAACTAATATAAATCAAGAAATTACAATTTTTTGTTTCAAAGAGACACTAAAACCAATAGCAAATCACCTCAAAACAAAAAACAACCCAAACTAAGTTTCTCTTTTAACACGATTCATTCAGAAAAAGAAGTATTATTTCACTAAACAATTCTAAAGAAAAGACAATGCTTTGCAACTGAAAGACACTTAAAGTAAGAGGCTAAATCTTTCAAAAGAAAACAAAGCAAAGATGGATAAAAGTAGTTTCGAAGCTGTCAAGAAGAATGTAAACAGATCATAATCAAACCCAAAAATTCACCCCAAAACAAAATCCAAGGTTGAGGTAAGGAAAAAATATCAAAAATCAAAATTTTCAAAATTTCCGCAGGCTGTAGACTAACATAGTGTGGAAATCCTTGATTTTTGCAGACCAGATATGGGTAGGGTGCGGAGTTTTCACACTGGTCTAAACAGGTAGGGTGCGGAAATCATAAGTTGTCGCATTGTTCCTCAAAGCAGGGTGTAGAAATCAAACAAAAATGGAAAAAAATAAAAATTAAGAAGGTTTTCCAGTGAATTTTAACAGTCAGAGAGTCAAGATGGATCTCCCAGCGACTCAAAAAATAGAAACCAAGCAATCAAAGCAAGAAATAAATACAAACTAGGACAACAATATGTTCCCCAATGGAGTCGCCAATTTTGTTGTAGGATAAATCGGTAAATGCGGACATAAACTAATCTCCCTAGATCCACTTGGATCTAAACAAAATAAGATAGAACGTGGCACTTTCCCTAGGCTCTAATCATAGAATATATCATCAAAGAAAGGATGAGTCACATATCTTTGAATATTGTTTCATTATGTCTTTGTTGTCCCTGCTTCACTCTACTTCTCTTGTGATATTGATTCTGCAGTGAAACATGAACCAACCAAAGTGAAAGCAGAGAGAATATATTCAATGACAACCTATGCATATGATCAAGGAATTATGCAATAAAATAAAGATAATTCTATGGGAAAGAAACATGCCATTGTATTATATTAACAATAGGAAGAGAGAATACAATTGGATGCCTTGATGTCGTAAGGTTCCTTCCAACGATTCCTTTCTTCCCACACACTTCTTTCTCCAAGGATTCTGAGACCATGGATCTGATAGCTACTCACAATCTATCTTGACAAAGAAAATCTCAAAGCCAATCTAACCAAGCTAACAATCTCAAGCCAAATTCAACTCAATCAAGCTAACTTTCTCCATGAGAGCTCCTCTCCTTTTATAAGTTGAAGAGGATAAGGCGAGGAGGTTAGGATGATCCCACTAATCATGAAAGTGAGTAATATCCAAACCATTCAGAGGCCACCTCACTATAGAATCTTCTCCTTCTATAAGCATCGAGAAAATGCTCGTTTTTTCCCACTTACGGAAGCCGCCACACCCTAGCTATATTGCAACTTGCGGAAACTCCGCAACCTAGCTATAGTGAAACCTACAAAAATCATGCATTTTCGCACCCTGCATATAGAGAAGCCTACGGAAATCCTCCAAAATAGGTATTTTACAAAGGAAATCACAACTTCTTCTCTTAGGAAAAGGTCTTCTTCCTTATTTCTTTAGTGATCTGTAAAGATCTTTTAATGACTGTGGTTGAGTTTTTAATTGCATGTGTTAATTAACCATTTGAGAAGCTTAATGAAAGAATGAGGAAATAAGAGGAATTATGACAGCCATATACACATATGCAAATTTGAAATGAAGTAATAAACAGCAAACCATAACAAGAGAATTGATAACGGAGTTCGGCACAACATTGCCTACGTCTCTCGGCCTTTGTCTCTGTGGGGGAGGCTACTTTATTTCTGTTCAAAGCTCAAAAAATACATCACAGCAGTGCCAATTGGCTACAAGACTGATCTGGTCATGTTCTTCTAGATCTCTAGCACCCAGCAAAAGAAACGGCACGCAAAACGGATGACCAGAGCTCCCAGAAATGGCCCGCAAGTGTCTGCTCCTCAACAGCTTCCCTGCATAAAAATGGCTTTGGCTTGGCTTCCCTTCAGTATAACTCTGATTTGAATGTCCTCCCATGGCCTCAAACATGCCTGGTTTTTATAGATCTGAAGTTGGTTATCCATCCCCAACTTCCCCCCAAAATTTGGGCTCCAAAAATGCCCAATATCTCCCAAAAATGGATAAAATCCATTAATACAGGCATAAAAATCAATAAAAAATCCATAACTATATAAAAAAACCACTTTATGTTTAATAATAGGGCCTAGCCCCCTCTGTCCGACGCGCGCCCCTAAACTCAATCATATGGATAGGTATGTGGCCAAGCGCCAGCCCAAAGGGTTGTGCGTTGGCCCCTTTCCTGAACTCTGTGGTCATGTGGCGCCATTCCATAGGACCGTGCCCCCCTATTCTGCGCTTGGCCTATGGTCTTACCCCTGGTCTTATGGCAGAGGGTGCACCCTCATCCATGGCCCCTACCCAATATTCCCGCGCAGGTTAAACCCCCCGCACTCCTGGTTATATGGGGCGGTTACATGCAATATAATATACCGTGGGATGGGGCTAAGCCCCAGCCCTTTCCGCCTCCATTTAAACTTTGCATCAAACTCAAATGTAACTTTTAACATATAGTTATTAAGTAACACCAATGGAGTGGGCAGTTAGCTTGGTCTTGCCAGTCCGTAGCTTGGAGGAGAAGGTCGAGGGTTCGACTCCGGTGGAGACCCCATATTTTGCATAACCCAACGAGCCAACCAATGGGTGCCATGTGGCATCCCATGACTGGGCCACGTGGCACCTCAACAACCAATCAGACACTTCCACTTGTCAAACACTAATTCATCCAACTGTCTGTCGAGTTGTCAGCTCCGTACTGCCACATCACTACCCTGTCAGCATGCCACGTCAGCCTGTGCCATGTGTCACCCTTACAGTGGTGACACATGTCACCCTCTGACTGGTCCAACTGTACCTGTTGTATGCCCCATCACCTACCACGTGTCATCACTAGGATATTCCATGTCAGTTGTACGACTGTACGGCCTGTACAGTCATCCTGCCACGTGGCATTGTACGGACTGTACAATCACCCTTTTTTTTTGCCTGTTTGGGTTTTCGAACAGAATGCGATATATTTCGCATACGAAGCTCGTTTGACGAATTAAATATATGGCCAGAATTAGGAAGACGAGACGGACGCAATGGCATTGGTTTTGTCGGATTCCGATCACTTTCATTTTTGAGCCTTTTTTAGCCCTGTTAGGCTCCTAGATCCGATTCTAGATCATTTAGGAATCTAGGCCATTGACCCCTCTGAAGGCAATAGATAGGTTTACATCATTAATGGTCATAAGGGTGACGAAAATAATGTGTAACAGATAGTAGCTTCATTTTTGTATATCTAGCAAAAAGAAACTTTTTTAATTTTATGTAAGTCATTGTAATGTTTTGCACTCTACACAGCTTTTATCAATATATTTTTTCCTATTTCTGTGAAAAAAACAATGTCCTATAGTAATATGGAATTATTAAACTCCTAGAAATTTCATAGTTTGCAACTTCACTAAAAAAATGTTACAGAAAAAATTCCAAAATGACTTGTTTAAGACTAATTTCAGAACTAGTAAAAAATCCTAACTTTCACGATATCTCATAAAATATAATGACTCAAAATTTCAAAATTTTCCATGTGTAATTCTATATTTTTCCTTAATATTTTGAAATTCTCAAAGTCTTAATATTCACCGGAAACAAGTTATAATGAAAACTCCAAGATGACTTTTAAAATTGATTTCAAGATTAGTCACAAACCTTATATTCCATAGACTATATATTTGTAATTATAATGAAATAGAATCTGAAATTTTGAAAACTTGTATTGCGATATTTCTCCTTAGTCTACAAGAAATTTACTATCTAAAACTTCAAAAATAAATATTTATAGCAAAAATTACAATATGACTCATTTAAAATTGATTTCAGGATTAGTCAAAAACCCTATCTTCCATAGGATATATATACAAAATTATAATGAACAAGAACTTGAAATTTTGACCACTTGTACCCTAATATGTCTCCTCAATCTCCTCAAAAATTCTTTGTATGAAACTTCCTCAAAAAAAAATTATAGAGAAAATTCCAAGAGCTCTTTATTGAAGGAGTGAAACCCTAGTATCATAGTCCCTGATAGAAAATGTTAGGGAACAAATACAAAAATAGCTTGAAAATATAAAGAGAAAAATCTCCATGCCTTGTGTTATCACTCCAAGAAACCCTTTGTGGTTGCAGACCAAAGGTGCTTGGTAACTTAAGAAATAAATGTTTTTGTATTTTGTAAAGGTGGATCAATGGGATAACTCAATTCAACTTATGGCATTCAGACATCAAAGTGATAA
>ML792720.1:388168-407148 GCA_009831015.1 Picea engelmannii | reverse complement strand
ATAAATGCAAAACTTGTTTAGAACTAAACTATGAAACACGTAGCCCGTTGCAAGGTCATTCTGCATGTTGTGTAGCTTAGTATTTGACCAATGGCTTAGCTTGTACCTTTGCATAATCAACCTGATGTCTTAATCCTTCAAAAAGAAAACCCGTAGATCAAACCATGTTGCTTTTTCAAACAACTATGCGTGCCTTTGGCTTGATGTTGTCGACTTATAACTGTTATGTGGCTTATTTCATGAAATGGCTCATGACTGGGTACGCTAAGCTTTGTGACTTGACTAGAATTTATTGGTTTGCCAATTGACCTATAGGTGGACATTTGGCGTATGCAAGAGGAAAAGGGTTTTTTATTTTTACACATGGAAACATTTTCGGCAGTTAAGGTCATTCTGACAGACTGCCTTAGCTACCGAAAACAACCTGTTTCGGCAGTTAACTAGACTAAAACAGACAAGCTAAACTGTCGAAAGCTGAGACTTCGAATTTTGAAGGCCAACACTCACAGAAAAAAAAGTTTTTTAACCCGTTCTATCACCCAAAATGACGGTGCATTTTTGGGAGATAACACCTTGATAAATATATATAATAATGAAATATAATCCTCTTTGAGGGGGAAACCTCCTTTTACAGTAGAAAAAATGAACAAGAATGAGATGAGATGCTCTAAAACTAGGTCTCCTTAGTGCATATATATGTATATGTATATGTATAAGAGACAAAGGGTACAAATGTAATTAAAGGGTCTAGTCTAAAACAATAATATAACATTAAAAATATAACTCACTACTTAAGGATTTACATGGGGTTTTATGCTTAACATGGGGATTTGTCTAAGGCTTAACATCCAATGATTTTCCTATAGCATGTTCTTTTTCGGGTCCATTCCATCTGCATAAAAATTGTTACAACCCACTCATCCATAAGTCAATTCCATGTCTCTATGCAAGCATCCAAGCCACCCCATGTTGTCTAGGACTCAAATCCATCCTCTAAAATGATAAGCATTCCTCCTCTAGTGGAATGTGTCCTCTCAACAAACCAACCAATCTACATGTGGCCATCATGAAGAACGTTCCAAGCTATCTGAATATTCACAGAACTTCAAAGAATTATGGCATGCTAGCATACAACTAAGGTCAAACAAACACTAAGTGAGCCACCCCCAATGTGCAAGTCCATCATGGACCATCCAAGGGATAATCATACACCATGTACTCCAAATATCATGAAACACCCCCAAACATGGTGTAAATGGTTTTAGAGTAACCCCAAAAGTTAACATCTTTCCCACAACTTGCAAAATTAATAAAGGAACAACTACGTTATCCAAGAAGTGATCAACTAAAAGTCTAACCTTGATTACTAGGGTTCCAAATATCCATGAAGTTATATGATGTGATAAATTTTGTAATTTATAATGAAATAGTGATGTCTTCCAATATGATTACATAAATGTTACAGGTGAGTAAAATTGAAGCATAACACATGGCAATAATTACATATAAGTATCCATGGTTATCTCTTTGTAGAATTATTTTTGTTTTTCTAATGCATTTAATTCAATAAGAAATTAATGAATTCGTGATATGTAATGTTGTTTCTATTTTTAATTTTCATTTCCATACGACTTCTATAATGTATTGTTTTCATAGGATAAATTCAACCTCGTGGATGTTTGACTAAAGGAAAGAAATATTGTTGGTAGTGTTATACGGCCCAGGGAGGCATCTAGAGACATTACACATGGATTTTTTTAAGATAAAAAAGGGGCGACTTTATAGATACCCCATTTTTTTATATCACTTTATTGGCTATCACACAAGAACATGTTTAGCAGGAAGTTGGCAACCATGGTTCCTCCTAATGTTCCTTGGAAGCTCGTCCTGAAAGTAGTACATGAGGTATTAAAATTCATCCTGATGAAACTCTAATTCATATTCATATTGGGTGAGGAAAAAGAGACCATCAAGTTTAAACTAGGATGAATTTACACCACAATTAACATGTTAGTATCAATCCATATAAACAATTCATCATTGCAATATAGAGAAAAAAAAAACACCAATACAAAGAACATGGGAATGAAAAGTAACACTATTAAATGCAAAAAATGATGAAATCTATACCACTGGTAAGACCAATGAAAATACACCATAGAGGATTGCAATGAGCAGGTGATCTCTCCTCTCTTCCTTGGGAGAGTCCTTTGTTGTTCCTTGGGACCTTATCTCTCTCCATTTGATCCAAGAAGTGTGCAAAAATATCTCCAAGGGGGAGATATCAATGCACAAGATTTTAAGTTATGTGTACCACAATGAGAGCTTGATAAATGTGATTCTTTAAGATTCATCCAAGAAACATAACAATTATTTGACTTATACGTATGAAATTATTACCAATGGCCTCTATTTATAGGCTTTCTACAAGCTCCATAACAACTAGGTCCAAATGTGAAATAGATGTCACTTGGATGTGGTTCCCCATGTTCTGAGTGGACATGGAACCACTTAAGGTACCAGCCTTGAATGGAATGGAACTCAAGATGTCCCTATCTTAGTTCATGATGTTTTTTTTTTGCATTTAATGCATCGAATGTTGGTGGAATTTTACTTCAAACATATCTATATGGGTTTCGAAGAAACAGACATGAATAGATCATGTAAATCCGGATTGCAATGTCACACGAATGCTTAAAAAACACATTTTCCATAATATTGGATTATATTGAGTGTAGTGTATTAATTCCAATGGTGAAGTGGAAATTTGCAATGCCCTCAGGGGCATCGGTAACAATAAAAAAAAAAATTATGAGGAGAACCCTCACTAGAACCTAAAAATGAACACCTTGAATACGTGCTCATACTTGATGGAATTGATGTCCTATCAAGCATAGAGGTATTTGACTGAAACTAGAAACTAAAACTATCACAAAGTAAGACCCATATTGATGTGGATATGTGTTGATGTCAAACATTAAGGGGGTCAATGGAATCATAGAGTAATGATATCTCTTCCTATTCCAACTAGGGCTCACCATTTGTATTATAATGGGAGCCAAGATACTACAACATTCCTAGAAATTGGTGTTGATATCGACAAGAATGAAGCGATGATCGCAAAGGGAAAGTTTCCCCTTGAAATCAATTGACTATGAACTAGGTATTGACTTTGTAATAGTGATATGCTACTAATGAATATGGATCACGACTGTGGTAAATGGGACTCAAGACTTCCCCTTAGTGGAGCATAATTGATGGTTGATAATGGTGGCAGTCAAATAACCAATTGGACAGAGAGTTATCTGAGGTCAAGGGGATGAGCAGATATGGTGAATGAGTGTCAAATTGCAATAGACGATGTAGTGATTGTAAATGAATTGATGGTTATGGGTGTAAAATCTGGAATCCCGGTGATGAGTTTTGAGATAGAAGTGTAATCAATAATGAGGATGTATGTAGATATAGGTGACTTAGTGTGAATGATCTAACCAAGGGTGACTAGGGTTGTCATTGGGTCAAATGAAACCATAGAGTGTGATGGAATAGGTACACTTTATTTTCATAAAAGGTGCTTTGTATGATTACCAAATGATTGAAAAAACAGTTGGGTTGAATGTGAAAAAACAGTGACAGGTTCCCTAGTGATGAAACGGCTCGGCCTGGTGAGGCGAGACTAGTAAGCAAAAATGGGGGAGAGAGACCCCTAGTTTGGTTCTTTGTGGAGATGAGTGAATGATGAGTTGGAATACATATGGTCAGTTGATATTGGGTAGAATGAGGGGCGAATGAAAATGTTGTAATTCATTCAACAAAAAAAAGGAAAACTAATGAAGAGTTTGAGTCTATGGGTGCTTTAACTAGAAATATAATGAGAAAAAGTATGAGATTCATTCTTAGAAATGAAAACTACTTAGAATATAGTCTATTAAAAATAGCATGTGTTTTGATTTGCAAGGGGATTAAAAAAGTTGAGATGGCCCATGTGGGTGGAAGACTATCGAAAAATAGCAACCAAGTGTAGGTGGAATGGGGTCAAGTTATTGTTGAACTAGACAATGGAATCCTAGAGGTATATGTGGTGGAATAATAAGGGTAAATTCAATGAGATTAGAGGGAGTGAATAACATTACAAATTGAAGAATTATATACCTAAAGGGGTAGGGAAAATGGCCCTACCGTGAAATTAAGAAAAATCAACATGTGAATAAGTACCTACACACATGAAACCAAATACCCAAAGTGAAAAATACTTGATAGTAATGAAAATGACAAGAGAATCAAAATCAAACACCAAAATGATAGTCATCAAGTGTACTTGTGGAATGGATGACGAGAAAAGGGGTCCCAAGAAGGTGTTTGGAAAATTGAATAGATCATACCATAGTGAATATGGAAAAATGGTGATCCTAATTATGCAAATGGTTCTAAAAACAAATATTTTGAGCTCTCATACGAGCTCTAGGAACATTGTGATAGGGACAAATAAAATGTGGGTGGGGACCACCATGCCACCTCATTTATACTTGTGGTGACATGGATTCATGTGATTTTGTGGGGTCCACGACTTTCTAGAGTCCATTGCATATGTTGTAGTGAGCAGATTTCAATGGCGGGAGAGAGAGGTAAGGGGTCCTGACTCCCCCTTTTCATTTATACATTTAATTTTTAGCTTAGGGTGGTGGAAAGGATGGTACGAAACTTTATGGAGGGTGTCCATGTGGTTTTCTCAGGTGATCAAGTACACCCATGCAAATTTTCATCTTTGTCTTCCAATCGTCTGTGCCATATTGCACGACAAGGGACCACATAGTTGCACCGATAACAACGCAATTTTTACCTAAGCACTCGTGTTGAACTATGTCATGCAGTTAGTACATATATATATGTCAGATGCACAAGAATCCTACGCGAATGTAACCTAAACAAGTGTGTGAATGGCATGATTGTTCGATAAATAGTCATGCAACAATGCTCTACGTGATTTTTATGTGATACAGTCACACATAATGGAAAAATGATGTGAATTATGTGATTTATGATGAGGTTTAGAGATTGGCTAAGCATATTTTGTTCAAATATCAACACTATGACTAGCCTTTATATCGATTCAATGGCATGAGAGGGACTTTGACATTCTCCATATGGTATTTTGGGAAGACTCAGATGTGAGGTTTGAGTTGGTTGACTATGGCCTTGTTAAAATCCTTGAGTGTCCACTATTGCGCTCCCAAGAGGAGTTGTTGGGGTTATTGATTCCAATGTAGAGGCCCAACCATTGGGCCTTCAAAGTGAGGGGTCAGATGCTTGAGCTATCAGTTGAGGTCAACATATATTTTTTGACTGGGCTCTCCATTGGGGGGGACGTACCAGAGGTGATCCCCATATGGAATGAGGTACCATTGTGCATAATTTATCTCACCAATATTGTATCGGTGAGGATACAATGAGTGAGGGATACATCTATATATCATGTATCTAATATTTGGTCCCTCGTGTAGTGGAAAAAATGGTGGTACGGGTCTATGAATCCCTGGGAACACGGAGGATTACTAGTGCTCAAATGATGATCATGGAGTGTGTACTCTAGGCTTATTATTATGCTTGGGCCTTCCTGATGAGGGAGGCCATGTTTGTGTAGCTAACACGATGTTTTTGGCAGCAGGAGGGGGACTTTTCCTTTTTCGTAGTCCCATGTTGTTCTTTTTCTTTAAGAGGGTGGTGCTCATATGCCCATAGATCTACTTGGATGTGGTTGGGATAACCCAACCCCAAATGAGATGATGTGGGGAGATCCTCATCCGAGAGGGTGTTGATATGGTGGGGATATTTTTCACTCTTATGTATCGACGGTGGTGGAATAAGACCTCCCAGATTATTCTTGAATACCCATACATCAGTATGTATTACCAGCATGATATGGATATGATACTCCATGTAGGAGAGGACTAGGATCGATGGAATGAGTAATTATATGGTTGTGTACTTTATTTTTTATTTTGATTTATAGATCATGATTTTTATTATCTAATGCATTAGTAATGGGTAATTTATTTTGTGATTGTATATTTGGGACCATGAGATCAAGAGGTCCCTATTATGCAGGACATCCCAGCACTAGTGGGTGAGATAGAAATAGTAGACTGGGGGGGATCCTATGAGAGTGGAACGATGATGAGGTCACAATGATGTAGAGGTTGGACCCTCTCACTAGTATCAGGAGGATTTTGTGGATGGGGAAGTGGTCGAATGGGAGGCGGGGCTCTGGATGAACCTGGCAAAACTCCATCAACACTTTGACTAGGTACTCTGGGGAGTGAAGGAGGGTATCTAGATTCGCCTAGAGGAGGAGGTTTTGGAGGCCTATATAGGCCTTTCTCCTAAGTGGAACCTGCTGATTAGAAGGATGACGGTGGCAAGTGCAGCTGCCACTGGGTAGATGAGGAATCTAGTCGACAGAGTCAGAGGAGCAGGATGGGACGAGGAGGTCAGTGGAGCACCCCTAGCTAGGGGGCCTATATTTTGTGCCACCTTAGAGGTGTACGTTTTTTTTTGGCTATGATCAAGACGCGCATTTTTTTCAGATTCATATGTATATGGATGATGCCCTTATTTTGTATATTATTCATGTATAGGAGAAATGATCCCATTTTTTATATGATATTATATTGGCATGGACATAGTAAGTACCAACTGGGTGTATTGATGTACATCATTTTTTGAAATTTTTTATACACACACACACAATGTGTTGATGTTTTATGAGATGTTTGATGATGTGATAAATAATTGTACGTGTTTCTTGCTTCATATTGTATTTTTTTATACTCAATTATAGTAAAAACATGTATAAGTGAATATAGTATAATATATGGTAAACAATATTATCTAGGTTAGAAGCCCCATAAATGTATGCAATGAGAGATAGAATTGGCTTTGTGAAGCCTGACAATTTTAGCCTTGATGGTCATTGCTTGGATGGATGAAGAGGTTGTTTCTTTTGGTGAATGAGCACAACATTGGTCCATGTGTCGATAAGATGTTCAACAATGGAAATTTCAATACTAGGAAATTCAGTGTATGACCAGATAAAGATGTCTCAATACTCCTGAAAAAAGAACCTTATATGAAAGGACTTCCTTCAGGGAGCAAGTGGCAGCAAGGATAATGTCTTTGGTTATGCTTGGTTTGATGGAAATTTCCACTTTGATGGTTAGGGAAATATTGGCCACGTTACCTTCTTCAAAAGAATCAGTGGCAGGGATTGGTCTTTTAGACCAATATACATGCCCAGGAGGAATGGAGTCTCTTGTTTCAACCGCAAAAATGTCATTGTTGATGGTAGGTTGTAAAACATATTGGGGGAGGAAGAACGATCAATGGTGCATTGTGTCCCAAGGGTAATCAGGTGTTTTCATTTCCTATAGAATGTCTTCATCGGAATGGAAGGCATGTGAAGGGGAAAAAGATACCTCTCAAAGGTATCAATGGGTAGGGTTAGTTTTATTATATGGAGGGACCCTGTTGCATGGAGGGATTCTTGAAGATTTTGAAAGGAATTCATTCTACAAGTATAATATTCAATTACCAAAGGACATATATAGGTGAAATAGTCCAATTGTGCACATAATTCACATGGGAAAGTATGTCATGTGTTCACTGAAGTGGACATGTAATAAATGTTGGATGGATTATACTTTGTGGATTTTATGAGTTGTGATGTCGACTAGATGGGTTCTGGTAAGGCCATTTGACGAATCGCTTCCAGTTTGTCTCAAAAATCTAGGAGGTCAAGACAGTGATGGGTGTAGTGGCCATACTTTGAACATGTAGGACATGTAAAATTAGTATGCAATGTTTTATTGCATGTGGGGAGATACCCTTTGCAGGTTTTGTAGACATTCTTATGAGAGGGGTGGGAAGTAGCGGTGTTTCCCTGAGTAGATGGATGAGTTTCTTTAATTCTAGAAGCATGGGACACATATTTGTTGGGTGACCTAATGCTTCACAAAGAGAATGGGAACATTGTACTCTAGGAGTAGCCTAAGTATTGCCCCCATCCCTTTTCTTCTTTCCCCTAGTGTTGGTAATGTTTCCCATAGATGTGTGATCAAGTTGTGGCAATAATAGGTTAATTGGGTTTTGCATTGGTAATGAAGTTGTTTGAGGTGGAAGTGTAGGTATTGGTAACATAGATGGTAGGTTAAGATACCAAGCTATTATTTCTAACACCATGTTGGGAAACATGAGTGTAGCTTCTACCTAGTACATCATAACTCCTATTGGTGGGTAAAATAATGGGATTTGGGTTAGGGGGTGAGGAATAACCTATGAAAACATGGGTTATTCATTCATGGATGGTGTCTTGGGGGTAGATAGGGAACCTGGATCTATTGTAACAAAAGCGATAGTGAACACTTGGGTAGAATCCAAGGGCATACCACATGGCGGTTCACCCTAGTATGTTCCAAGGAGTGAGGGGTCTTGGACCCCTCCAAGGGTCCCTAGACCCATTTCCCAAAAATATGGAAATTATGGTTGTGCCCCTGTGATGGAAAGGATGTTATCTGAATTCACATTAGGATTATTTTCATAATGTGTCAATTGGATGACCATAATAACTTTCCCATTCTGAAGGAAGATCATGGTGCAAAAAATAAATGAAGTGAATGTCTTCATCATGTACATGTAGCTACATCCAAGGAGAATGTTCTGGTCTAAGGGGGAATTGATGACCTTGATGTCAATCAAGATCATTTTTCCTACTATCTCTATAGGGAAATTTTGGAAAATCCCTCAAGTTGTAATGGATGACCATCATAGGTCTAAAGGGTGATAGTATAAGGGGTCGGCTCTGGGGATCCTAGATTCTACCATACGCTTTTGGATATAATGTATGTAGATTCTCCCTCATTGATAATGCATCAATGGATAGTGATATTCCTAACTTTGACCAGGGATGGGAGTCAAGGTTATGAGTTTTCTAAATCAAATGTAATGAGGCATGAGTTGGAAGGGGCGACTACCCCCAACACTGATAATAGATATTTCCTTTGTGAATAATAGGTTTGCAAGAATTCAAGTATGGACATGGCTCTAGGAGACTAATTCAAGTCATCCATGATGCTATAGTTGTGATTTTTCCATGCATGTGGGTTGTGAGTGGTACATTGTAGAGGCATCTTTGGTACTCTTGGAGTAGGGTCACCACTAGGACATGGGATCATAAAAGGTGTACTAGTTGGTGATTGGGTAGCAGATAACATGGTCAGAGGTAAGTCAAGATTCATACCATAATAATAGTTGCAAGTTTGCAAATTAATATTTGTGTTTTTCATGAGATACTATGATTATAATAATTGTCGGGTTGAGCTTATCTTAGGGTTGGGTATTGTCCCATTGGTTGAGAAGAGGGTCGAGTTTCTTTTTGTGTAGCCATAATTCCTTGTTGGGGGAAGATCTTGTGTAAGACTGCTAGTGGAAGAGGTTGAGGGAAGTTTTGTTGATCCGGTGGGGTACCCTAAGGGGAAAAGGATCCTTAGGTAGCCATAAAATCCTTCATCCTTTTAAAATACATGATTTGGGGGGAGTTATGAGTATAATGTATGTACTTTCCACATAATGTGAAAGGGAAGTTTGTTCAATGGTTAATGGTGTCCCCCCATCATTGCTAGCCACTATTGTTTCCAATGTTATAGTTCTTATTACTAGCATTATAATTTCCCCCTAATTGAGTATTGTGTTGTTGGGGGTTTCCCCCGTGTCTGTAGTGTAGCTTGGGGAATAATAAGGGGTACCTAGGGATGTACCCAAGGGAAATAATAATAGATAAGTATTTTAATTTTTAAAGGCCACTTTTAATAAATAAATCCCAATGTGAATGTAATAAATCTAAGAGGACTTACTAGAAGGTTATGATTCTAGAAGGTTCATCCTATATAATGTTCTTAGGTGGTTGGTAGCACTATATATAGGTTCAAACAATGTAAGTGGAAAGTTGAGAAGTATTGTATTTGGAGAATGTAGCTCATTAGGAGGTTTTTCCCTCGAAGAGACAAGTGATCAGGAGTGGATACCTTCCTTAATAAGATATATTCTATGGTGTTGCCTTACAATAAAGCTTTCATAATAACAAAGAGTGAGATTATTCTACCTTGTTCTATGGATCTTGTGTGGTGATTTAATATTCAAATTTTTTGTACTTAACATTTGGTATCAGATCATTTTCTTCAGCCACACAAAAGGGGAATTTTTTTTGTGTGTGTGGTTTCAAAAGACGAGGAAAATGAGGGCCCCAACACTCTGTACAATTCATGTAGCTTTTTGTGTAGAATTTGTAGAAGGTGGTTCCATTCTAAGTTCTTCTAGAAAACAAAAAAAATAATTTCAAAAACAAAATCGTATGAATCGGAGTTTGGGAGGCCAAGATATCGTTGATTTAAAATCAACAAATTTTCAAGGTTTTTCTATGGATAACCACAGGATTTTTCTAATTTCTATATAAATTGGTGCCAAATTCACCCAAAACAATTGAAAATCTGAGTTCCTCTTGAAAAATTGTCCCTTTTAAAAAAACAATTGTTAGAATCGGTGCCCCAGAAGTGAAGATATCCTTGATTTAAAATCAATCATTTTTAGGGTTTTTGCGTGACAGCGATGGGATTGCAGAGCTCATAACTTTTGATAGGGTGCTCAGATTGCTCCCAAATCAATGACATTGGATAGAATATTCTTAGAGATTTATTTTGGTATATTTTATGTTGTGTTTCTAATGGATATTCTCTCTCAAATCCTCATGGAAGTTCAACGGGATTTTGAAGCCCTCAAGACAGAATTTCACATGCAGAGACATAACATCCAGGCCCATCTGCAAAATATCAAGGATAGGTGTCAAAATATTCAAGAGACCTTCACTAAAATACAAGAGGGATATATAATGGCAGACATCAAGAACAAACATAATCAAGAAGTGTATGCTTGGTATGATTTTGAGGTCGATTGTGATGATTGGTATATGGATAATTTTCATTTATGGGATAAAAACCACTTCCATATTACATTTGATAACTCTACTCCACCTCATGTAGAGCACATTCTAGAGAGTATAAAAGAGCCTTCCATGCATATTCTTCTTCATTTTTCTTATTCTCATATAGCCTGAGTGCGCCTAATGGTTAAGAACATGTGTTTCCTCTTAAGAGGTCACAAGTTCAAATCCATGGGGGGGTAGGGTATGTATACCTCCGTAGACTTTACCAGTGAAATCGTTGGGTGGAGGGGGTCCCTTGTCCCATAAACAAGGGGGTCTCATACACCAATTCGGTGTCTGGCTTGGTCATGACCTTAAAAATGGATTATTATTATTATTACCAGTGGATAATGTTTTGGTCACTTCTACATATTTGGATCCACATCACCAGTGTCGATCTTTGGAACATCATTTCCATCTGGCTATTGAGTTCTAATATATTCAATGTGGACTTCACATGATCACTTGGACATGGGACCCAGGTTTACAGTGGTGGTTGGACTACTTCAACATGGTGGCTAGCACTTCTACATGGGACCCTAGTTCTCTAACCTACTTCATTATTTTGGTCCCCGCTTATCCATGGGACCTTGGTATATAGTTGTACATACTCATAACAAGTGTCGATGACAACACTTTCATAAAGGAATGGAATGTAGTGTATATATGGGAATAATATGGAGTGTCGAGGGAGTTACCCAAGGGGAATAATAATAGATAAGTATTGTTATGTATAAATGCCACTTTTAATAAATAAGGCTCAGTGTCAATGTAATAAATGTAATAGAACTTACTAGAAAGTTTCGCTTATAGAAGGTTCCTCCTCTAGAATGTTCTTAGGTGGTTGGTAGAACTATACAAATGGGTTCAAACAATGTAAGGGGCAAGTTGAGAAGTATTTTATTTAGAGTGTGTAGATGATGTAGGAGCATCGCTCCATGTCAACAGCGTGCCAGCCAGCCAACACATCCAACACGCATTTAATGGAGAAAGGGAGAGGCGCAGCCCTCTCAATTTTGAAATTCGAAATTTCAATAAATGTTGTAAGGATTTTAATGCCAGACCACGCCTTTGTACAGGTAGTGGTTGAGGTTTCCTTTAATGGTTTCCTGCAGCAAGCCTAGGACATAGTCAAGACCAGGCATCCATTTATGTAATGTAGTCGTAGGAGCCTCTCTGTGATAGCGATAGCTTAGAGACGGTGGTTGAGGATAAGCTCATGGGATCCCTCATTTGGTAATTAAGAAATTAGAGGAGAGACCAGAGCAGAGAGGTCTTGAGAGAGAGATGAGACTTGTTACAGTCCAGCCTTTGTAAACATCTGTATAGACATACAGATTAATAGAAAAGTAGTTTTTCCTGCATACTGTGTGTTTGATGTTTACATGACTTTATGAATTTCATGTCTTAAATGAATAACTGGTGAAGTAATTCAGAAGTTTCAATTTCTTCTCATCTTGGAGTTTCCGAGTGCAAGGAGTGCACATAGTCCGCAAGGTGTGCATTGACAGAGGTGAGACAACCTAAGGAAAGCTCAAGAGGGATAGCGTTGAACCTTCATTAGCATAGGTGCAAGGAGTGCACAGGAAGGAACTCTATTTTGAGTTCAGGGAAGACAGAACTACTGAAGGTTATCTAGAGCTCTGCCAAGAGGGCATTGAGTGAGTGCGTAGAGTGCACCAGAGAAATCTATTTCGATATTCTAAGAAAAGGGAAGTGTCAAAGAGAATACACTCACAGGGTTGTTGAATACTATGTAAGATCTACAAGGTCTGCATCGAGCAGAAGAACGCCAGGTGGGAATAAGGAGTTTTCTTTTCAAGAAACTGCTCGAATTTGAGTTATTCGAGATCCTCGAATGCAAAGTGTGCACAGGAGTAAATTTCCAAGAGGGAAAAGCTCAGAAGGGACAATGTCTCTATAATGCATATGAGACCCAAAGGAACTGGGCTTGCAAGAGGAAGAGTCAAAGGTCAAGACCTTCGAGACTTAGAAAATATTCTAAGTCAAAATGCCAAGAAAGCTCAGGAGGAAGAGAACGGTTGTCGTCGGATCGAGCAGAGGAAAGATATAGACCATTGAATCTATGTCTAGGCATATAGGAGGAGAGAGCGCAAGGAGGATAGATCTAAACCGTCATATATAGCACCAATACCCGACAACCATTGGATCAGGCAAAGGCGCACAGGGTTTAAACCCTTGGATATCCACACATTTAGGAATTGGGGGTTGGAGGAGCAGAGGACGCTGCACCCCATACTTGCAATTGCTGAAATCATGAAATTTTTCCATTCGTTGGATCTGGAGCGCAGTGGTTCGAGATTCGCTGGATCAAGGATACATGCACGGCATTTAGTCCCTGAGAGGTGCACAGGAAAAATTATATGGTCTGTCAGATCTAGCACCAAGGACCGATAGCCTTCGGATCCAGAAGAAGGTGCATGGGGTTAATCCCTGGGAAGCTGCACAGAAGGGTAGAATGGACGGTAGAAACTTCAAGATAGAAGTGTCTATTTTCCATGAGCCGTCGGATCCAAAAAAGGTGTGTGAGTTTTAAACCTCGTAACAGCAGAAGGAAGAGGACTCGTCAAATCCTGAAAGCATTGTGACTGTCCATAGGAGGACACATTGCAAGCAGTCAAGGTTTCGGGAAAAGGCCCGAAATATTTTGAGTTGTCGATCCAGTTAGATCGTGGTCGTCGGTTCCAGAAGGACTGGGTCATTGATCTCTCAGAGGGAGAGATTTTGGCATTTCATGAACCAAGGATTCGAAAGACAGAGAACAGGAGGAACGCTTGCATCATGATTCCTTGAATCGTGAAAGCCGATAGTGCTTTGACGTTAAGCGCGTAGTCACAGAGCGATGGTCACGTGGATGGAGGCTAAGGGAGGAGCCAGAGTCGTTAAGCCATTTTCGACATTTCGGCAACCGGGAGTTCAAGAGTGAAGGAGTCGTGAGACAGGGAGTCTCGACTCGCGAAACTGTGAAACCCCAAAACCATTTGGAGGAATAGCATGAGCTAGAGACGTTAATCCATTTTCGACATTTCGAAAACCGGGAGTTCAAGAATGAAGGAGTCATGAGACAGGGAGTCCCAGCTCGCGAAATCGCGAAACCCCGAAACGTGAAAGGAGTGTTGTTTAAGCCTTGGGTCATAGCCCGAGGCCACCAGATAAGAAGGGGCTAGTTGGAAAGGAGTCAGTTCCGAGTTATGTGTTGGTTCAGAATAGAGAAGGGCGTCGAAAGTTGAGCGCGTGCATAGGTTTTCTCAAAGCTTGTGCCAAGGAATTAAAGGGACATGTGGATTTATTCAAGGGGTTCCAACAGGAGCCCAAAGAGCCATTTCGGCTCAAAATTTGGAATGATCCAGAGACCGGGAGGTCACAGATCCCTACTGAGGTAGGGGGATTGCATCAAGTGGTATCAGAGACAACAGATTTTTTGTTTGCATATCACAGACAAGAGGAGGACTGTGAAGGGATACAGTCTGATACCATCAAGTGGTATCAGAGCGGGATTTTGTTTGCAGATAGAAAAAAAAGGGATTGAAAGGATAAATTATGGTAACATCAAGTGGAATCAGAAGCAGAGATTCATATGTATACAACAAATGATAGATAGTCAGGCAAGTTGTAGGAGGACATGGAGATGCTCTCAGATGTAGAGTGATCCATACGCTTGCCAGGAGGGCAAGTGAAAGATGGAAATGGCTACTGAAGGCCATGAGTGTGGTGGAAGAGGAGACCACCAGTAGATGAGTAAAGTAGAGATTGACAAAGGGAGAGAATGGAACAACTACCATTGAAGATGCAGCAGGAGGCAAAAGTACACTGGAGGTACGAATGGCCTCTGAACAGGAAAGACAAATGACCTGTTCAAAAGTTGTTGGCCAAGAAACAGCAACAAGAGTTGAGGAAGTGGCTGAGGTATGTTGAAAGCCTCAGTGACATAGAGTTGGTTTTCATCTATGAGCCAGAAGTCAGAGAAACCCTCAGTTATGAGGAAGAGGGATTAGTTTTAGATCTCATAAATTGCCAGGAGGGCAGGGAGGAATTTTTGAATTGCAGGTGGGAAATGAAATGAGATCATTGGAGGATCTCATAGATTGTCAGGAGGACAGCCATGGAAATTCATATTTCCAGGAGGGAAATGGTATGATATTAACAAAGGATCTCATAAACTACCAGGTGGGCAGAGGTGAAATTTCAAGCTACCAGGTGGGAAAAGGAAAGAGATCAGTGGAAGGTCTCGCGTACTGCCAAGGGAGCAGTGGTGAAAGTTTAGATTTCCAAGTGGGAAATGATATGGGTGTTAGAATATAGAAGATGGTGTGCTCATTTTACCATTGACAATACCCTCGTCACCCAACCACAGGCCGAAGCCTCCCTCTGAGCACCTTAACCTTGACTGAGAATTCCTCCAGAAGCAAACCCTAGGCTACATAACCAAACAAAGGGAAGCGCATCTCTCCCCAAGGATAGCGCAACACAAAATACTGATCAGATAGTCCCAAACCCTAGCCAAGAGACATCCAATCCAATACTGAAACTAGTTGTTGTTGTTGCTGCACCTGCAACCCTCCTCCAAGCCTGCGCACCAGACTGCAACTGCAGTGCGCACTAAACTGCAGAACTGCAATTCTGAGATGTTGCAAATGAGAACTGGCGCCCTGTATTTATAGTAATCCTGCCATTTTTGTTGGGGCCGACTTCTCCTTCTGGTATGTGTCTGTTCAATATATTATTGTTATTTATGGCTGAATTCTTCTCTTGGAGGCTAATAGCCTAATATAAATTATCTTCTTGAGCTGACAAGGCTTCTAGGGTTATTAGCCAACTCATTAGGGTTTCTCTTGCTTTCTGGATTCTTCTATTCTCATCAGGTTCACACGTGGGGGTAAATACCTCCCGCATCTACCATAATATTAACACTCCCTCCTAGCTAGAGAGGTATTTATAGGTAATGGAATTGAGTACAAAACATACCATTTACCCAATAGCATCAATATAGTCATCTAGACTATTTCATGACTAGATCATGAGCATCACAATCATCATCAACTGCATCATCTCTCGAAACCATACTTCATCTGAGTAGTTAGATATGTTGTTGGATAAGTCACTCTCACCATAGAGTGATACAAGAGGAGTAAAATATCTGAACTGTTTTTCGTCTGGAAAATATCTGTTCATCATTCATCTGAATGATCATTATCTCCAATAAATTGTTGATAGTCCTCAAGGAAATTAGAACAAGGATAGAACACACCTGTTTCTATTCATAGTAGTACACAACTACAATCCATTGGTTAACTACCACATCAAGTAATACATAAGTACTTGATCAGCAACGTAATGTTGCGAATGGTGAAATATATTCACCACAGTGGTCCTCATCTACTGTCATATAGTCTTCATAACAAACATCTGAGAGCATCCTTCATAGAAATAATGTTATGATAGAAACTGTATCATCTGGGCCAATCTTTCACTCACGTCTGTGAGATCTGAAAGAATGTTTGCCACCACAGTAGTCTTCATCTGCATAAAGACAATGTTATGATAAAAACGGAATCAACTGGGCCAATATTTCACTCACGTCTGTGAGATCTGAAAGAGTGTTTTCCCTCAGTATAGAATATCAACAATAATCATCTGGGCCAATATTTCACTCACATCTGTGAGGTCTGAAAGAACATCTACCCTCAACATAGAATATCAATAATGGGCTATCTGCCCCACTCTTCTCAACCAAGGAAGAAGGATTGTTTCTAATTTCTGAACCTAGACCATTTCCCACCCTGGGCCATTCTTCTGACACTAAACAAAGTGTAACCTGGAGAGAATGAGTCTACCCTCAAGAAATGTTTGGACCATTCCTTACCATGGGCCATTCCTCCGACACTAAACAAAGTGTAACCTAGAGGGAATGAGTCTGCCCTAAGGAATGATTGTCCTTGACTATTCCCCACCCTAGGCCATTCTTCCGACACTAAACAAAGTGTAACCTGGAGAGAATGAGTCTGCCCTCGAGGAATAACTATCCCTGATTGTTGAGCCTGGACTACTCGCCACCCTGGGCCATTCCTCCGACACTAAACAAAGTGTAACCTAGAGAGAATGAGTCTACCCTCGAGGAATAATTGTCTGGACCATTCCCCACCCTGGGCCATTCCTTCGACACTAAAGTGTAACTTGGAGAGAATGTATAACCCTCAAGGAATGTTTTTCCTGCATCAACCTCCAAAACGGATGATTCTTTGAAACTACTCACAACTTTGAACTTCTAAAGAATGACTACCCAGTGAAGCGGACCATTCTACTTGACCACTACTCAGAGTGACTGCCAATAAGAATGATTGTCCTAGACCACTCCCCATAATGGGAAGTCGTTGTCTATGATACATCAACAATTAGTCTACCTCCCATGTTAACTACAATGGGAAGTCACTGACCCTCAGAAATTTCAATCCACTTTCCGAACAGGAAAGCATCTGTCCAATCTGGACTATTACAAAGATAAATAATATTTTCAATGCCCCCTCCTAACTGGAGAGTTATTTCAATCACAAAAATAAATGTTTACGTACCTTCTTCTAGATTGGAGAGTCTTCCCTTCCGGTTAATAGAGTTATTTCCACGAGATCTAGCTTGAGTATGCAAGTTCTTTCATCTTGAATAGAGGCTTTACCAAAATGTATGCTTATCTACTCATTTGTGGAGATATGTATTGGAGAATCACTTTCTCCTTTTTGGACTTCATCATGGATAATGCAATGCTTGTACTGTAGTCTAGAACACTGTGAAGACTTCATGTAGATCTAAACAGTAGAGTATATCATAGTTGGAGAACTAGAACATATTCATGTGGTACTTCTTCTGTCATCATGAGATCTGATCTTTTGAGTAGTCATCTTGATGTTATAGGAAATCTTCACCACACTTCTGTTGTGCACTGGAGGTTCTCCACCAATTTGTCTTCTTCTTATCTACATACAGGAGTCTCTTTCTGGTATGTCTCAAAGTCTTGAGCCTACTCTTCATACTTTCTTCATTCAATTTCTCTGGAGAACATTCTTTGCATTCATCTGATGTAGAATTCCAACTCATGGATGTTGCGGATGATATAATGACTTATATAGAGATAAGTCTGGTGTACTAGAAAAATCAATCATCATAGTCTTCTCCCTCCATCTGGGAGAACCTCTGGTTCTGGATCTTGCAATGCTTTCATTCATAAGTCTTATGTACACTGTTCTTCATCATGACTTTCAGTTCTTTTGCTTGATTACCTTTTAGTGAGTTCTTGTGATTCTTGATACAATGACTGGTTGTTCTGATTCTTCTTTCTTGGAATCTTCATGTTCTTCTTTTTCTTTAGCTCTTAGGTCCATGGAGTTTCTTATATATTCCATGTCCTAGAGATTCCACTTATTACCTTCATTATAGGATCATGGATCTGGATGGACAACCAGGAATACTTTAAGGATTTTCTTCGAAAAGGTCTTCTTTTGTAGTTGAGTTGAACACGTATTGTCTTTCATGACTTCTACCATGGATATATACATTTCATCATCTTCAATGTATCATAGGATTAGCTCCCTCCTAATCCTTGCTTCATGTAAGAGTGCATATAATTTGCTCCCTTCGTCTGATTGCTTCCATATCCATCCTTATTGTCTTCTACAATATATAATAGAGTCCACGCTTCCATTTGCAACCTTATTGTCTTCTGCAATATATAATTGGTTCTCTTGTCTTAACAGAGTCCACGTTTTCGTCTTAGTTTTCTTCATAGGTCTTTATCGAATTTCTCTTGATGTCTGACTTCTAAGTCTCTTCAGGATTGATTTTGATTTCGGCTTATCTTGTAATAGCTTTCACATGATATATTTCATTCTTTCATGTGTAATATCTAGTGATATTCATTCTTGTCTTGTTGTTCTTTCAT